>JABTTQ020000652.1:28-113069 GCA_016081115.2 Rehmannia glutinosa | reverse complement strand
TGGTGGAAGAGGTTCTCGACCTCGTCCAAGATCCAAGAATATCGAATATGTAGATCCCGGAAAGAAGGGGAGGATCTACTGAGCTGGGTATGATGAAGTGGCAAATTTGGAAGTAGCAAGGAAGAATGTTGAGGCCGTGAAAAGACAGGAAGAGAAAAATGAAAGACAAACTCAACTATGGCTCGAGAGGAAGCGAAAGGATGATGCTGCAAAGAGAGCCTATGAGAAGAAGAAGAAAGCTGAGGAAGAAGAAAGAAAAAGGAAGAGAGATGATGACTTCGACATAGCTAAAGAAGAAAAAAGGAGGCAGCAAAGGCGATGAAGTGTTGCTGCAAACCATTCATGTATTTTACTTGTGTAAATACACTTTTGTAAGTCATCTGTATACTTAGTGAAGTTTTCTGTAATTTTTCACTTTGTATTGATTCTAGTATCCTAGCATAGATGTTTGTATTTTGCTTTGATATAGAATGCTCTGATACCAAATGTAAACAATTGTGTAAAGGACAAGAATGCTATGATCAATAAAACGAGATTCTATGCATACATTATTTGTTACTGCATTGTCTGTATGTATCATTGTTGTTTATATTTTGTTGAATGTTTTTAAGTTTTCGCATCATCAAAAAGGGGGAAATTGTTGGGAAATTTATTTTATAGATTTTGATGAATGCCATGTAAAACTTAAACTAGAAAGTTGGCACCCCATTTTCCTTGTAATTTATATTGTAATAGATAAAAATGGAAAAGTCGAGTCAAGTCGCTACGCCTGAAATACAAGAATCAATCAAGATCGACGTGAAGACTCCATTGGAACAAATTGAGTATGGCCAAGATAAAGATCAAGAACTCGACTGAAGATGTATCAGCTGAGGAACTGTTGTGTGAAGAGTCAGTCAAAGTCAACTCAAGAAGCCAGGTCTCAAGTTGAAAGTGACAGATAAGTCATCCAATGATTGGAGCAGACTCAAGTCACCTGGGGAAAAAGGCAAAGCAAATGAGAGAGAGTTAATCAAATGAACCGTTGCACAAAAGTCAAGAGCATTACTTAAATAAGTAATATTTCCATGCTGCCATGTTTTAAAGTGCTCATCCCAGAAGCGTGCAAAAGGAATAAACCAATGGGAAGCACTGCACCTCGTGTCAGAACCTGAAAAGCTACAAATTCATTTAATACGAGGAATGGTCTACATCTCAAGATTGAGGACCAAGAAAAGACAAGCCAACGAATACAAGTGACTTTTGAAATCAGCCTATCTCTTCAACGGGCGATTTTAGAAAGTTCACTATAAAAGTCTGAGGAAATTCATGAGAAAAGGTTACCTTGCACACCTGAGAAATCAAGCATTATTCAAGCTATTAACCTGCAAATACTCTCAAGAATATTCAAGCATATCCTCAAGCCTGAAACTCGAAGGAAATCGATCTAACACAAGTTGTGAAGGAAAGATAACTTCAAACCTGTTGAAGAGGAAACTTTTGAAGAATCAAAAGGGTTCTACTTTCCAAGGAGGATTTTAGAAAGGTTCAAGGTTGAACCAGTATCAAGTTATTGGAGGGCTTCGTAATCAAATCCAAGAGCTTGAGAAAGTGAGCTGAAATAGCAAGGCAGTTGCCCTGTGAAGAAGCTGAGTTGGAAGAGAAACCAAATGTGCGACCAACGCTGTCTCTAGACTGTTGACCACTTTTTAAACATATCTTTTACATAGTGGATTCCTCCAGGAGTTGGAGAAGAGAGGATTAGAAGAATTACCCCATCTTCGAACCTCTATAAAAATCAACTGTGTTATTTATTTTTCAGCACATTTACATTTTTGCATACTTACATTATATCTGCTAGTAAACTTATTTGCTATCCAACTGATCAATAACCAAGTGCTAAAATCAAGTGTTAAAACAAGTTTAAAATAATTCAAAGGGTGTTAAGTCTTCCGCTGATAAAACCAATACAGCCAAGTTAAGGTTCAGTTAAACAAAACAATTGAGTTATTCTATCAACAAATTACCGAAATCCGCTGAGTGGCTAACTCGGGCCGAATAACCAACTTAGTTGTCCCTCAAGGACGATTGCTTGAGTTAACTCGTAATATTTTAAAAGGACTAAAATCGAAAAGTTGGTAAGATTTATTCAACCCCCCCCCCTTCTAAACATTACTCATACCCCTTGGGACCTACAATGGGTATTCACTATGTAAAACAAGTTGTATTTATTTTTATTACATGTAAATTAGTGGGGGGTTGTTGTACATTTACATATAATAATATATTGTCTTGCATTAATTGCATCTTATATTAAAGCATCACTTAACTAAGCATTCATTTTATACATATATTATATTTTATAATATAATATATGAAAGGAGGAAAGAAATAAATAAATATGGAAAATATGTGAAAATGTATGTACCTTTTCATGTGAAGACATGACATCCATTAGGACGGATTGTAATAAAGAGATGCAACCTTTGGAATATTTATAACTTCCATTATTTGAGAAGCGATGCAACTTTTGATTGCAACATTTGGAAGTGTATAAATACTTCTAAAAATGATGTGATAAATATGATGGAAAATGATGGAAAAACCAATCCTTAATTTTCCTATGAGTTTTACTTCTTTCACACTTTCTATTATATTTATTTTATAACTACATTTTTGTGATTTATGCTCCTGAAAAATCCTAAGAAGTGTAATCTTGGAATTTTTGTGTAATACGTTTTGTAGCCTGGAGGTTAATTCCTTGAGAACCATTTACACCATAGTGGGAGAAATTAATATCTTAACGAAAACATCTTTAAGATGTGCCTAGTCTATACAAAATTTAATTTTTGCTTTCACAAACATACTCAATTACCCACTATCGAGAAATATATACAACAAATACACGACCAGTGTATGTTGTATTTCGTTGTTTTCTTCGCGTCTTTGATCCTCTCTTGGCATTCAACATTCTTGTCTAGGCCATTCTACTGATATCTTCTCATAAAAAAGCCATGTTTCCTGTAAAAATATATAAGAAAACACAGTATCAGGCCCAACAAAGGAAACCAACTTAAACACACTAATTATACATGCAAATGTATCAAATATTTACCAAACTAATCCCCTAAATGCACGTATATTTTACGCTTATCAGTGAGAATCAGAATAAACGTGCAAAGATTGAAGGAAGCTCTATACCGCAACCACAAAATGAGATATCGCACTGCTCTGAGTGTGGCAAGAATCACTATGGGAGTGTCTGTGGGGAAGAATATTTTATTTCGATGCAAGCATGAAGGACATAAAGCTTGTCAATGCGCTAAGTATATAGAAGTACCAAACAACAACAGTCAGAGAACATCCTGAGGTAAGAAATCGAATTTCAAGGACGAAATTATTTTTAAGGGAGGTAGGACGTAATACTCATGTCCCATTAATTGAGGATAAAATTAGATAGAGTTGGATTAGAACTAACTTTATGAATGATTTTAGGAATTCGATATCCTAACTCCCTGCTTTTAGGGATTTAATTTCTAATTCAATTTTAAGAATAAAGGAAAGTCAATTTTTACAAAAGGAAAAATAAAATCAAATCATGGTAAATAGAGAAAAAAAATCAAATATGCATCTAGGGCATATAAATCAAGTATTTTTGGCATTAAAATTTCAGCAAAAATCATACCATATATTTCTTGAAACCTTGGCCTATATTTCAAAGCCTACCCTAGGATTATTCTTCACAATTTTCACACCAAAGCAATAAGGTAAAATTCTTGTTCTTCTTAAAAAACTCCACTGCCGCCACCATGCTCCACCGTTGCCGCCAGCACCTCTACCATGGTCACCACCCATCCAAACCTCAAGCCCCAATACCAAAACCAAGATAAAAACCAAGAAAAGAAAGAAGAAATAGAGGAAAGAGGGAGACCCATTGCCACCTCCTGTCGCGCTGCACCGAAGAGAGAAAAGAGAGACTGGGGGAAAGGGCAACACAGTGAAGAAAAGAAAAGGAAAAGAGGGGGGCTGAGTTTATGTGAGTTGCTAGAAAGAAAATAGATGAGAGAGAAAAAGCAAGAAAAAGAGGAGAGAGAAAAAAGAAAAAAGCGAGAAAATAAAAAAAGGGAAAAAAGAAGAAAAAAAGGGTTATGCCAAGAAAAAAACTCTTGATTTCTACCAATGGCCAATTTCAGCTCTCTTTTTGACCAAGCCCAATTTTGACCCAAACAATTCATCTACCAAGCCATTTTTTTAGAACTATATTTAAGTCAAAATTTCTAATTACTTCTATTTTTTCCTTCTACAATAGTTATAAATTAATAAATTATTTCATTGTAGGAGACGAGGAATTTGAATACTAGACATTCACGTTTGCATTTACTTCACGAAATCTACTGTAATTTGAGGTGGAGTTTGTTTATATTATGTCCTTATTAAATGTTTTTATTGTATGTCTTGCGAGTATGTGCTATTGTCAATAGAACATTGCTATTCACTATTGACGCGAGGGGCGATAGTTGTCTGGGAAAAAAGAATTCCTCCGGTGAAACTCTGGCAAACTTTTGCTATGGAAATTCATGTTCGTTTTGATATGCTTAATTGTATTTAATTTGGATGTTGTTTGATCCCACTGGGTTGTTGAATGCTCACCCCATATATAATTTCCACATATATATAAAGGAGTCGATGCATGCACAAAGTGTAAGTCCAAGCATAGTTTGATGTACAAATCTAAAGAAATATTATCTCCATCTTTCATTTTGTCTTTTTCAAACCGAATGCTCAAAGACAATAATAAAGGTGCGGAATGTAAACAACATTACGCATTAATTAAATTCTACATATTTTTTAATTTATTTAATATTAATACACACCAGATAATGAATTCGTTTTGAAATTTTGTTTTACATTTTGAGACATATTTTTGTGAGAGTATTTGGAATTTGACAAGTCATAATTTCCTTAAAATGCGAGTCAAGTTTTTGGATTATTTTTAGCACTTTATAAAATTGTATATTGTTATTTTATGAAATTGGGATGTTACATTTAGTGTTTTCTATTTTTGGTGTCTAATGATCACTCAATTTGAGAAGTTCTCTTCCTCAAAAATAAACAAATAAATAAAAAAAATCAGAAGTTTTACCATATAACAAAGATTTTGTGAGAAACTTGTAGATCCAAAAGTGTGTTTAGTATATGAACTTACAAAAAATACTCTAGATTGTGTGTTTTATATCAAATTAGTCGTCCACCCATGCGATGCATTGATTATATATTAAGTAATTTCAAAAATTAAAAAAATTAGATATAAATAAATATGAATTAGAAAATAGAACATTAATAAATCATAAGTGCACACAAAATAACTTAATATATAAATAAAACAAACAAATTATTCTATGTCAAAAAAAACAAACAATTTTTTATAAAAGGAAAAGGGGATTTAATTATATAGATATACATTAATAGATAAAATTATTATAAATTTTGAAATAGTAATTTGAATACAATATAGGCCATTGAACCTGTAAGGTTATTATCACTATCACTATCACTATCACATAATTTTTTTAAGGTCTTTATAATTGGTAACTTTGAAACATCTTCATCATCGTCATTGAGACGCGTGGACTAAAATTTAAAAATGATGAAAATCGGGACAAATGCTAGTTTTCGGTATTCCATAATGATGTGTTTATGTGAGAATTCAGAGAAAACGAAAATTCATCTTTGCATATTGAATTCAGTAAAATGCAAAGTGATTACACTGTACAACACTTTGTGAGTGGCCTGAAGCTTATATACTCATCCCACAAAGCTTTAAACTGGGTTATAATACATTGTTACAAAGAGTGACCCTGAGAAATAGAGCTTAAGGATTTTTCAAGGTGAAAAACCCTGGGACCGTCACTCCTAATGTACCTAATTTTCAACTCTTCCCAAACTTCCTATGTTGAATTAAAATATAAGAGACTCTGACGTATCTCTTTAGAAGTAGAATTTAAAAGTCAAGATAAAACTAAATTGTTAGCCCTTTGCCAAGATGAATATAGAACATCTGAAGGCATAGGCATAGGTAAGGAATAATCAACAAAACCAGTTTTGTTCTTTACATTTAAAGCCATTAGAATAGCTCGACTCCATGAGACATAGTTCTCCCCATTCAAAGGTTCATAGACTATTACCGCACCTGGATTGTCACTAGGATGTAGAAAAAATGGAGAGGTAAAATCATCCATCAGATTGGAGGTAGCAGCCATCGAGATCTTGATGAAATCTTGATGAATTCTTGAAGATTCAAGATACAGAGTATATGTACTTTCAATAGATGAAAACACAATCAAAAATAAAAAGAGAATGTATTGTTTTCAATAGAAGAAAACAATCTACATAAAGAATGAAGATTCAATAGATGAATCAAGAAAGGAGCAGCGATTTTCTGGAAAAAAAAAACTCTCTGTTGATACCATTTGAGAATTCAGAGAAAACGAAAATTCATCTTTGTATATTGAATTCAGTAAAATGCAAAGTGATTACACTGTTCAACTTGATCACAAATATATACAATAAGTCTCTTAATATCAGCCACTAGATAAAATGCTATTGATCTTGCAATTAGAAAATAACTAACTATAACTAACTAACTACATAAACTAACTTGACTGTAGATGTATCAATGCTAACTTTCAGTTGTATTTGTATTGGTCTGTTGTGAGTTTTGACAGTTTTCTAAAGGAAAAAATAGTTATTTTTGGAAAATATATAGAAATAAAAATAAATGTGAAAATTTCTCTAATGAATAGAAAATATCACATCGTTTGTGATATCAGACAAATGGAAGACTAAATTGTACGGATTCCGAATCTGATATGCTCTCTTATTTTGATATAAGAAGAAACATGATTTTTTTGTGTATGTTTTTTGAGGAATGTGATGATAATGGCAATTGTTTGTTTCTTAAATATGTTTGAATGGCCCTGGAAAAAATTGAGTATATGTGTGTTATTGAGTTTATATTATATCATTTAGTACCCAATCAAATTTACATAAGTTTTTATATGATTGTGTTACACGGTTGTCTGTTTGATTTCTGATATTAATTATTTTGCTTGCGCATGTAAGTATTGTTGGGTATTAGTACCTGCATAAGGTTATTTAATCTGAATATTTAGAATTAATGTGATTTTATGATTTCATTTATGTATTTGTTTAAGGTGTTTTTATGATTCTGTACTCATTTAATGTATTTTTTTAATTTATAATTTTTTTATCGGTAGATTATGATTTAATTTAAAAAAAACTAAGCATCATGAAAAAATTCTAACAACAGAAATAATCAATATAATCCTTAAATCCACTACTCTATCAAAATATAACATAAAATATTCCATCACACAAAATATTTCATTCATTCTCGTTCTTTGCATCATGCTTCCACTTCTTTTCCTTAGCAGATCATGAGTAGGAGTAAAACCTCACAAAACCTTTCTTACATTTCATCAACACATAAAACATCTTCCTCAAATGAGCTCATCTACACAAAATTAATAGAAATTAAAAAATAACTCAAAAAAACTAATCATAACAATTAAAAGTCCAATGTGAATCATCTATAAGACTATATAAAATATCGAACAAAGAAAAAGAGTTTAAATTCAATCATCCATAAGAAGGTAACATAATAAATTCTAGCAAACAAAATATTTTATTTAAATTTGTTCTCTTCTTGAAATTAAGTCAAAAAATGTTTTCCAACAAAATAATTATATATGTACTTACCAATAATTGTTTTGTACTTCATCATATTGGCTGGAATTTATCGATTTGTTGGTGCTTGATTGTCGCATGAATTCTTGACCCCTAACTAAGAAAGGGGTTAAAGAAATTAAATAAAAATTGATTACATATGGAAAAAGGAAAAATCATAGTTAAGATTGTTCCTTTGTGCCATGAAAAATGTTCTAGATTAAAAATACCAGAGTTATCGTCATATATATGAAGGTACATTATAAACGCTTGGTAGCCGAAGATCCAATACCCATTGCAGTTTTGGGTTCATGTCTGTGACATGATAATGTTCATGTCTAAATTATCCTTTTCAAGCTCCAATACCCATTCTAGTTTTGGATTGGTGTCTCTCGCTAAACTAAATAAGAGGCGTTTTAATTTGCAGTAACCTTTTCTTTATTTATATTGATTTGCAGTTGTATCTTGATTTTATATAATAGCTAAAAATTTGAGTAGGTTTTGGAAGAGGGAGTGGACTTATTTATATTCTTATGCATGTTGGATTTCAAGGGAACGATAAAAAGCAATGCAAATTTTAACTTATCTGCAGTCAACAATACAATACAATTGTTTACGTTCCATTATGTTTCAGTTGCCCAATGAATCAATATTTAATATGGTTCATTTTTTATGTAACACACATTTGAATTTCATTGAATTATGTGTAAGTCCAAGTGGCTACGATAATCTAGAGGGGGTGAATAGATAATCTTAATCTTTTCGATTTACCCTCTTTTTCGAACAAAACAAGCCAAGACAATAATAAAGGTGCGGAATGTAAACAACACACGTCGATTTATAGAGGTTCAACCCACCTAGGGCCTAATCCTCTACCACCCCAAGATTCTCTGGATGGATTTCAAAAAGAAAAAGAATTTTATTAATTACCAAAATTAATACAACACCTTACAACATCACCTTGAAGAGCACCACACTCTTCTTCCACACCACCTTTGAGATTACCACAATCTCACTTGAAGATCACCACAATCTCCAACGGCACCTTGTGAAGATTACCACAATCTTCAACCTTGAAGAACACCAAATTCTTCAACACCTCAATAAGAAGATCACCACAATCTTCTTGCACCTATCACCTAGATCATCCAAGTGTGTTCTTACCACAAGAACACTCACAAGGATATCTTGTGTTGAATGATAACCCAAAATCAAGATTACAACTCAATAATGAATAATACAATTTGAGTGCAAGTGTAATCAAGAAATAAGCCTAGACCTCATGAATGTGAAAGTGATAAGCTAGACAATTACAACAAGAATAATGACAATATAAGACCAAGTGTTTGCTTGAGTATTTCTTGTTGTGTTGTATTGTTCTCTCTTGTTGTCGTGCTTCAAATCTTCCTCTATTTATAGGAGATGATTGATATTTGGTAGGATCCTCTTGGAATCTAATATCTACAAAAAAATTGCAATTAAAATCAAGATTATAGCTGTTAGAAATCCATCCCACAAAATAAGGAAAAGTTGTCTGCATTGTCAAACGGTCAGAAATTTGCTGTCAAACTTAAGGGCGACCGGTCGCACAGAAATAGAGTTTGAAACGAAGATATCAACAATTAACACGGGGCGACCGGTCGGCGTAGGGTTCGACCGGTCGTCCCCCATCTCAGCCGGTCCCCCTCAATGCATTTCAAGGAAACGAAGTTCTGTTTCAAAAACAAAGCTCCTGTGCACGGCCGACGCCAGGTGTCGACGGCTGATGCCGACGACCGGCCACCTGGTCAAAAAATCCACCGTCTCATTTTCTATTCCGAAATTCATCTTCAGGTACGGGTTGCCCTATAGGGCGACCGGTTGACCTAGAGACAGAAATGTTGTCCAATTTTTGTCGAAAATAAACCTCAAGAAATACTCCGAAAATTTAGTAAAGACATTTTAAACTGATCGGGAGTATTTAGGCAACATTTAGGAACCTTGTTTTGATGTAAAACATATTAACATAAAATCATTAAAAGTGTTGTCCAATTTTATCTAAAATAAAACTTGAAGAAATACTCCGAATAAATAGTAAAAACATTTTAAATCATTTAGGAGTATTTGGACAACCTTTAAAAACATTGTTTTGGTATAAAAACAAAATCATCAAAATCATTATAAAACCATTTATCAAACAATCTCCCCCTTTTTGATGATTACAAACCAAAACAATTTTGACGAGGTCGATTTTGAAAACAAAACAATTTTACCGGTTAAAAAGAACTATCCGTTGTGAGCGACAACATTCCACGCAATATAATCACAAGGATGGGAGTAGAGATATTCAAACACATATAGCAAAAGCTCCCCCTATCAATATGCACAACAAGAGTAATGTAAAAGCAATCAACAAGCTAAAAGCTTAGCTTTTACATATTGATCTTAAGTACAAGAGCTTATAAGCTCCCCCTGTCAACAAAACATCGTTAGACAAGTATACAAGTCCATAATACAACAATTGGACTAAGTATAATCCACAACTTATGGCTTTAAGAAGCCATAACTTATAACTTCTTTAGTGAGCTTATATTAGCTTCTTTGAGCTAATGAGCTTACAACCTGTTTCTCCCCCTTTGGAATCATCAAAAAGAATGTTAGCACGATAAAAACATCATATATTCATATCAAAGTGCGCAATTAAACCGATTTATCGAGCTATTTGAACATTGAAGCTTATAGACCAAATATGAGGGAAAAGTCGATCATACGACTTGTAGAAGCTTATGGAAACTCATTTGATAAGCAAAACATGATCTCTATAAATATATAAGACTTTTGAAATCGAGAGAATCATGTAGGTGATGAACTTTTCATTGAAACGTTTTATCGAACACTTGGCAAAGGCCAAAAATAGAAAAAGATATATATAGCCCTTGTAAATGTAATCAAGCCAAGTTTTTCATCACCAAATACAATTTTACAAACATCATCCAACAACAATCATTATTCACAACATAAATATGCAAGAATTCCAACAAAAATTAATACATAGGCATTTTCTCAAGGGTTCCACCACCCAATTGAGATAAAGGAGTAGAATTCTTACCATTCAATCGGTAAAGAAGAGCAATGATGATGATAATCGAGCTAGATAATCCCCAAAATATGTAATTCATGCAACAAAACTCATTTGGAGTGAATTGTGTGTGCAAATGACAAAGGGGTCGAAATAGAGAGGAAAAACATCAAAATGCCAAAATACAAGAACAGAGACGGTTTTAACCAAATTTTCACAGTGGGCGACCGGTCAAGGGCTAGGCCGACGACGGTCGAAAAGGGGAAGCGGCGGAAACCCATCTGCCCTGGCGGCCACCGGTTCACTGCTTTGAAAATCCGAAATTTGATTCAAAAATCCGATTTTTATTTAAGTTTTAAAAACGTAAAATACAAACGTATACCTCATTCAATATGCATTATGTCTTAATCAAGCTCGAAATGAGGTAAAAGACTTGGCGTTAACGATTAAAAAGTCCAAAATAGTTATCCTTGAGACGAAATTTAAACACATCTCAAATTTTTGTTAAACATGCAATCCCTTAGAAAAAGATATCGAATCTCAATATGTTTAGTTTTGAAAAACGTGTTTTTGAGGAAATTATTATCAAAAACTTGTTATCCCGAAAATAAGAACATTTTAAGACTTTGGATACAACAAGTCATAAGAGAAAGTACCTTTCAAATATTTGAAAATTTCTTTTAACGGCACTTTAATGAGATTCGTTGGGATAGTTTTTTAAGTCGAGCATATAGACGTAGGCATATGGAATGTCGAGTCTATGAGAGTGATAAAAGTGAATGAACATACCTCGAATTTGTTTGTCGATCGATATGTCTTCCTCAACCTTTGTTAATCTTTACATGGTAGTCATAGAGGTTGAGATGGTTCTTTCTTCTTCAATAATCCTCTCTTAAAAGGTTCTATTTGTATACTTTGATAGTGAGATATAATCACCTTCTTGGAATTGTTTAACTTGAATTCCAATGAATAAATTAAGCTCCCCCATCATGATCATCTTGAATTTACCTTGCAAAAATCTTAGAAAATATCTTGTACAAAACTTCATTAGTAGCATCTATAAATGAAATCATAAATTTGTACAAGAAAGCATTCTTGCCCTTTTTCAAAAAAAAAAAGGAGTATAGTATCAACTTTACCTCTTGTAAAACCATTTTGAAAAGATAGCTAAGTCTATCAAACCATATATTGCTTGTTTTAAACATAATAAGAACTTTTATACAAATCATTTTGGCCTAAGAATTTTCAAAACCCCGATTGTTTTTCATAGATTTCTATTTGAATAAAACCATTTTAGAG
This sequence comes from Rehmannia glutinosa, assembly GCA_016081115.2. Taxonomy (NCBI): domain Eukaryota; kingdom Viridiplantae; phylum Streptophyta; class Magnoliopsida; order Lamiales; family Orobanchaceae; genus Rehmannia; species Rehmannia glutinosa. Next base: position 100,987 of record JABTTQ020000652.1, on the reverse strand, counting down.
AATTTGATTTAACATTCATTTGGTAAAGCTTAAAATTTACTTAAAAACAAGAATGGGCAAGTGAAATGCGAATAGCTTCTAAATTTGCTATGGGTGCAAATGAATCATCAAAATCGATACCTTCTTCTTGACAATAATACCTTTGAGCTACTAACCTTGCCTTGTTCATCAAACTTGTTCCAAAATACCAAAAATTTCTGAAAAATCTCAACAAAGAATCTTGTACAAGAGCATAAAATGATATCGAATGATAGAGACACTATAGCAAGTAACACATACTATGCTTAAAGAAAATCATCAAGAATATAATACAACATGTAAGTTCAAATAAGCTTGTAGAAAGCTATATAAGGTCTCTTTTGAAATAAGAAAATACGATAGCACATAGTTGAGACCTCATTTACAAGAATCATATGAACAAGAGCTTTGAGCTTGCACCAAGAATAATGGCATCTATAAGTGCAATAAAATGCATAACTTAGTAGATCAATTGTTTTATCAAAACAAAATATAATCCTTTACAAATCTTGGATAAAAAAAAGCTATGTCAATAATGCCTTTTCAAAAAATCAAAACATTCTCTTAAGGGCACTTGTATAAAATAAGCACATAGACATATGACACAACATGTATCGAGTCTAAGAGATGAATAACAATAGTGAGCGTACCTCGATAGTTCATGTTACTCTTGACATATTATGACGTAGATGGCCATTTGTGATGATATATGAATCTACACAATTCTTAAACAAGACTTGCACAAAACAAAAAAGATACAAGTGTAACTAAAAACAAAAAAGATATCGCAAGAAGCTCATGCCATAAAAATTCATAAGAAATGATAAATCAATTAAGTCTAAGAAAATATACAAGAGTTTAATATAAGCATCATACAAGGTCTTCTTTTCAAGGAATTTTTTTATAAACACAAATATATATTGAAGACCTTAATTTTAAAAATAAATATTTTGAAAACTCATTTTGAAAATATAGGCACAAATAAAGACATGCATAATAACTAAATAAAATGCATATTTAAATGGGGATACGGTTTACCAATTACGCCATTTCCATGGGTTGTGTTGTTCCCGTTGTTGATGATATCTTCCCTTTGAAAATCATCTTGTTGATGATATTCTCCAATTGCTCCATCTCCAAGCATTGTGGCCTTCCCATTTTTGAAAGTGTCTTTTTCTTGGAAATTCATTGTGGTGATATCTTCTCACCCATCAAATGAGATGCTCATTTGATGTCTTCTAAAGGATGAATTTTCCTTGATTTTTATTCCGATCGGAGGTACCTAATATAACATTTTTTGTGGTACCCTCAAAATGTTAAAAGTCCTTTGGGATTAATCTTGAGACTTTTAGGTCTCCAAAAATAATTAGAGCTATTTCTAGCCCGAAAACATTTACCGTATGACCCTTTTTACCACATAGAAAAGCAAGTAGTAATTTTTGAAGCATAATGACCAATATGCATAGAGACTTGATCCTTTTTCATATGATTGACAACTTTAGGCTTATGATCAAGTTCTAGTTTCAAATTATCACAATTATGAATATCAACAATATTGGTCATTTTAATGGTACTCAAGTTGAATTTAGATAAACCCTTTTTAATGCAAATAATATCCTCAACAAGAGTATTATTTTTTTTTTTCAAGGTTTCTAACTTTATCAAGTGTGGTGATATGAGCACATGATAGTGATTCAAGAAGTAAATAAACTATCCTTATCATTTTTCAAGACATTGAATTCCTTTTTCAAATTTTTGTATTAAACAAGTAAGCTTTGGAATTCATTTTGAAGTTCATCATAATCATTGAGCAAATCACTATAATCATTATGCAATTTTGTCATAAATCAGAGGTGTTATGAACTTACCTCGTTTTCTTGAAGCCCATAAAACAAAAAAGTTCAACTTCTTCATAGTTGGAAGTTGTCAAGAGGTTTTTCCTTGAATTTGATTTTGTGTTAAGAATCAAGATGCTTTTGAGGTTGCATGCTCCTTTCATTTGCATATACTTCAGATAAAGGGCTTCTAATTTTTGCCATACTTCATAATCGAGCCGATAATTCCCCAAAACGATCATATTCCAAAACTCATTGGTAAGTGAACAATATAAGATATTGAGAGCTTTACCATTTAAGGAGATGATTTTCTTTTTCATCATTGAGCTCAAGTTGAGAGCTTTGGAGGTGTATGGTGTATCTTTCATCTAATGGATTCTCCATTGATGACGATGTTCCAAATATCGAATCCGCAACCTTGTAAATAACATTCCATTCTTTCTTTCCAAAATGTAAAATTTTTGGAATCAAACCGAGGTGGCTTTAAAATCTTTATTAAACATTCGCAATCGACGAAAAAGATTCATCTTCACTTGCGATGTGAAACGAGCTTGCCAAAGAGTTTGGCTTTGATACCACTTGTAAGTCCAAGCGGCTACGATAATCTAAAGGGGGGTGAATAGTTTATCTCCATCTTTTCGATTATGCCCTCTTTTTCGAACAAAACAAGCCAAGACAATAATAAAGGTGCGGAATGTAAACAACACACGTCGATTTATAGAGGTTCAACCCACCTAGGGCCTAATCCTCTACCACCCCAATATCTCCGGGATGGATTTCAAAAAGAAAAAAGAATTTTATTAATTACCAAAATTAATACAACACCTTACAACATCACCTTGAAGAGCACCACACTCTTCTTCAACACCACCTTTGAGATTACCACAATCTCACTTGAAGATCACCACAATCTCCAACGGCACCTTGTGAAGATTACCACAATCTTCAACCTTGAAGAACACCAAATTCTTCAACACCTCAATAAGAAGATCACCACAATCTTCTTGCACCTATCACCTAGATCATCCAAGTGTGTTCTTACCACAAGAACACTCACAAGGATATCTTGTGTTGAATGATAACCCAAAATCAAGATTACAACTCAATAATGAATAATACAATTTGAGTGCAAGTGTAATCAAGAAATAAGCCTAGACCTCAAGAATGTGAAAGTGATAAGCTAAGCAAATTACAACAAGAATAATGACAATATAAGACCAAGTGTTTGCTTGAGTATTTCTTGTTGTGTTGTATTGTTCTCTCTTGTTGTTGTGCTTCAAATCTTCCTCTATTTATAGGAGATGATTGATACTTGATAGGCTCCTCTTGGAATCTGATATCTACAAAAAAATTGCAATTAAAATCAAGATTATAGCTGTTAGAAATCCATCCCACAAAATAAGGAAAAGTTGTCTGTTGTCAAACGGTCAGAAATTTGATGTCAAACTTAAGGGCGACCGGTCGCACAGAAATAGAGTTTGAAATGAAGATATCAACAATTAACACGGGGCGACCGGTCGGCGTAGGGTTCGACCAAAAATCCCATCTCACCGGTCCCCCTCAATGCATTTCAAGGAAACGGTTCTGTTTCAAAAATGAAGCTCCTAATCGTGACGCCACGGTCGACGACCTGGCCAAAAAAATCCTCCGTCTCATTTCTTTCCAAAATTAATCTTCGTGTACGGGTTGCCCTATAGGGCGACCGATTGACCTAGAGACAGAAATGTTGTCCAATTTTTGTCGAAAATAAACCTCAAGAAATACTCCGAAAATTTAGTAAAGATATTTTAAACCGATCGGGAGTATTTAGACAACATTTAAGAACCTTGTTTTGATGTAAAAATATATTAACATAAAATCATTAAAAGTGTTGTCCAATTTTATCTAAAATAAAACTTGAAGCATACTCCGAATAAATAGTAAAAACATTTTAAATCATTTAGGAGTATTTGGACAACCTTTAAAAACATTGTTTTGGTATAAAAACAAAATCATCAAAATCATGATAAAGCCATTTATCAAACATTATGTTGCGTGATCGGAAACATGAAGAGTTTAGATATATTAAATAAAATAAAAAGCATCATAAACTATTTGACCTATATTAATTGGCCTGTGTATTCTAGAGGAAGAACATATTTTCTATGACAGTAATTAATGCAGTAATGCTGCAAATTAAAAATCATTCTAAAAAATAAAATCAATTAATTAAATGAAAAAATAACTTTCCATATTTGGCAATAGCATTTTGGCATGAAATTTTCAGAAATGGAGACTATCTTGCTTTTATATATAATATAAATATAGATAACATGCAACACTAAGATTGTTTTTTTTTTTTTTTACATTCTGTAGAGCATCCAACCTCTATTGTTTTAAATAAGAAAGTTTCATTGATCCACAGTTCATCATAAACTTTTTTTTTATAGGAGGTTTTCAGAATATCTATCTTAATACAAAATTTAAATGATCAAATCTGATTTGATTATTATCGATTTTTTTTTTCTGAAATTGATTATCATTGTAGTAAAATGAAGTAAAAACTTCGAGCCCAAAGCCGCCGCCTCTTGAAAGTCTACGCTTTGTGGGTTCAATATCCTTCTTGGCCCATCTAAATTTTGTGATCAATTGGATAAGAACTGATTTCAAATGGCTTCCCTTTTCTTTACTCGATTGTGACTTGTGAGTTCAAGTTGTGAGTAGGGATGACAATGCATACAATAATATATGAATTTCAAAGTCTATTGCATTTTTTTTATTGATATTGTAAAGTTTTTCTATTTTTATACATGTGAATGTATTATTGTTGCTAAATATAAATGAATATAAATAAGAGAATCACTTGACAGCCTAGTGGTAAGATGTTTGTAACACTCACACTTGTGTCCGAGTTTGATTCCTACCTAACTCTATCTTCTTTCAGGAATTGTACTAAAAAAATGAATATAAATAAAATAAAAATTAATGTTTGTTGATCTAGCGGGTTGGACCAACTGAGTTTGGATCTGGGGTGAGGCGGTGGCTCTACTGGGATTAGGGTGAGTGGGTAGATCTTGGGTGCAATGTTTTTTAGGCAGGGCGAGTATCGAGGTTTGGTCAAACTCATCCTAGACTCGTGCTGATGCCATCACTAATTATGAATGTGTTAATGCATTTTTAAAAAAATTAAGAACAATAATATTAATATTAATATATAATAAAATATACAAATAAATTTTAATCGTATGTTGTTCTTTTATTTTTGTGGTCTTGACGAGTAAAAAATGAAATACATCAAAAAAATAAATATTAAATAAAAATATAATATAATATTTAATATTTTATACTGTTGATTAAAAATTAAATAAAGATAAAAATTCGAATGAACAATGGAATTTATTAAAAATAAAAACCAAATATTGAATTGGTTAATTAAAATCAAATACCAAAATCAAATTTGTTCAATTAAAAAAAAAATTGATGGATTGTGTTCGATGGCCGAAGGGCGAAGGGCAAATACGGCAAAAGACAACTTTTGGCTCGGGCATTCGGGTAAAGTGCTCTGGCGTTATCATTTGCCCTAATCTATGGTTCGGATCTTATATCTTTCGTTTAGTTTAACATTTTTCCTCCCTCCTTCCCTCCTTTCTCTCTCTCCCCCCGTCTCCAACCCTTACAGCCTTACTTCGAGCTTAAACCCTAGGGCTCGTACAACAGTCAGTGAGAGACACACCATGAATTGCTCAAGTAAGCTTCTCTCCCTGTACTTATTCTACTGCCATGCGTGTCTAATAACTGTTGTGTATGTATATGTGGAGTCCATTTTGTGCGTTTTTTCTCATCTGATTTGTTAGTTGGAATCGGGACATTGCAGTTTCCGGCGAGGTGCCGGAGGAACCTGTCATCTCCAAGAGTTCCGGTCTCCTCTTCGAGAAGCGCTTAATTGAGCGTCACATCTCGGTGCGTGTTTCTACTGTATAGCTACGCTTTTTACATTGTGTATGCTTATTTTAATATTGTTGCTGTGTTTGAGTAATTTGTTATTGGATTATGCCATGTTTCGTTACTGAGAAAATGTAGAAAGAACAGGTGAATTTTTCTGAGGGTGTTTGATTTCTTGAATCTCTTATTTTTGTGAATAATCTAAATATTCAGTGTAGATATCGAATTTCTCTGTTTTTTTACAAGATAAGACTTAAATAATCTTTTAACACTAGTCTTAAGTGGTTTGCTCAAGTGAGGTCTTTGATTCTTGCATCTGTCATTGTAGTATTGATAGTATTCAAGTTGGTGAAATCTGTAGAGGACGTATAGTTCTTAAAATGTTGTAGTAACCCTTTAATTCAACTCAAGCTCTTAAATTGTTTGTAACAATCATGTACATACCCTTATTAAAAGATTAGATGAAGTTTTCTCAAGTGAGATGCTTGATTTTTCAATTCTTACTGCGTCACTAAGCCTTGGTGTAAATATCAAAATTATGAAAATATGTAGTGGATGCATAGTAAGTTGTCTCTCTTGATCTAATTAGGATTATGGAAAATGTCCAATTACTGGAGAGCCCCTGACAATGGATGATATTGTTCCAATCAAGAGCGGAAAGGTATGTACTTTGCTGAATTATTATATATACTGGGATTGATGTTCGGCCCCTTTGTTAATTTCTGAGAATACCTATCATTTTCTTATGGAAGTTTGGCGAAGAAATTTAGAGCTTGATTATTTTTTGCAGATAGTGAAGCCCCGACCGGTGCAGGCTGCAAGTATTCCTGGGATGCTGGGAATGTTTCAGATTGTGTGTGCTTCTGTTCCTTAGCTTCCCTATTGCCTTCTTATGGTCCTGCAACAATATGCAATTTTGATGTACTGTCACAACAATTGGAACTTAGGGAATACCTTTTTCATATTCCAACTATGGAAGGCAGTAGTACTGAAAAATTTGCTTATGAACTTTTCTCCTGCTTCTCCTTCACGTTTTTTGTATATCTGATGCTGAGTAATACTTTTGTCTCACTCCCTTTCATGATCTCTGTCTTTCAGTAGATACACAGTTTGATGACGACCTATTTCTGCTTTAACAGACCAACTATTGAAAGTTTTTACTTATCCGAATCTAAACTCTGTCAGTTTTAACTGCACAGGAAAAACAAGAGCTTTAACAGTTCTTCAAAATTTTGCATTTCAAATAACTATGCATATTTTGATCATTGCACGCGTTAGTTTATAATCAGGCAAAATTTATAGAGCAAAACAATTGGTTGATGTAAAAACTACTATCACAAACTGTAAATTCTAATCACTCATTTGTTGAATTCATTGATCCGGACAGAGCCAATTTGCAAGTGCTTGTTCCTTTCAATTCTCTTTGGGTTTATCACTTTTGTTGATCTATATCCTTCAGCCAGTTGATATTTTATGAATTAATGATATTTTATGAATTAATGGTATGCAGTAAAGTTTTGGTGTGCTCTTATAAGATTCCTACTTAGGTTCTCTTTGGTCTTAATTTCCCCATGACATCATATTGGAAAACCGAAAAAGTAAAGTAAAGAATTCATCAGTTCATGCTTCTTATGAGCGACCTTTTTTTCTTCTTTAAACTAGGAATGGGATGGCTTGATGCTTTCGAATTTTGCATTGGAGCAACAATTACATACTGCCAGGCAAGAGCTAAGTCATGCCCTATATCAGGTACGTTTGAGTTACTCAGATGCTTAGTAAGTTTTAATCTTCTATTTGGCTATTTTGTGTCACTGACTTCTCTGGCGTTCCTTGCAGCATGATGCTGCATGTCGTGTTATTGCAAGGTTGAAGAAGGAAAGGGATGAGGCAAGGGCGTTATTGGCACAGGCTGAAAGACAGATACCCATGTCAGTGGCAGCGCCAGATGCAGTCAATGCTGCTACTCTAAGCAATGGGAAAAGAGGTTCTTGACATTTGCTTTAAATTCATTTTGTGTCAGTGCTTGCGCAGGATCTCAATTCATGTTTGCATTGTCCTTGCAGCTCTTGAGGATGAAGAGATGGGTCCAGATGGGAAAAGAATTCGCCCAGGAATCTCAAGTAGTATCATTTCTGAGCTTACAGATTGTAATGCTGTCCTTTCACAACAAAGAAAAAAGCGACAGGTAAAGTCGGTAGCATTGTAGTATTATTGCAACTCTAGATGAAATATGGGTGGCCAATTATCCAATTTTGGCATTAAAAATTCTCTTCTGCCAATCCTTATGTTCTTTCTTGTATGTATTCCACTAGATACCTGCAACATTGGCTCCTATTGATGCTGTGGAGAGGTACACACAACTCACTGTAAATCCTCTTCATCGGACCAACAAACCTGGCATATTGTCTTTGGACATCCTGTACTCCAAGGTTTGGGAAGTTTTTTTTGCTGTTCCATCTATTATTTTCATTTGATGGATTTTTCCAAGGGATTTGATGATCGTAACAGACAGCATTCAGTTTTAACCTATATTTTCATCCTATTTCTATCACATATTTGATTGGAGACAATTTGAGAAATCAAGTTCTGATATCAGCTCTGGACCAATAATATATAATTTTACTTAGTATATTTATCCACCTGTAAAGTTATGGCATTAATATTGTTGATCAAATCGGTTTTCCTGCGTGGATGTATGGTTCCTTTTATTGTCATGATATGGTTTTTCTTGTGTTCTGGGTTCGCCCAAAAAAAAAAATAGATAAATAAATAGCAATAATAATTAGAATTGAGAAATAGAAACACTATTGAGAAAGAAAAAGGCTCCATTCTGTGATGTGCTTTCTTTTCTTATCCAACTCTTTTAAAGAACAAAATAAATTGGTTCTGTTGGTAAGATAGCTTCGAGGAACAAGTTTTTTCAATTAAAACTTTACTGTTGTACTGCAATATAAGTCTCCCCATGTTATTTTGGTTCAGAGAAATCAAACTTATCTAATATCTTTGCATCAATGTGGGATTCAGCTGAAGATGAATGCTAGAATATACCAAGGTTGCTATTTTCTTCACATAACAGAGGAGTTGATTGTCCGTTTTTAAGTTTTGTTCCGTCACTTCGTCTTCAATATTTTAAATAAGTGTTTTCAAATGGTCACAGCTGTACTGTCATCAATAAAAAAATCACTTGTTTACAAAAAATGTAATTGATAACATTTAGGCTCCATTTGGATGGAAGGATTTGAAGCTATGTATTTCAAATCCATAATATCAAGTCCATTGAGGTTGTTTGGATGAAGTCATTCTATAATGGATTTTAAATCGTTGGTGACTATTTTTGGAGTCATTTTGGAGTATTTCAAATCCTTCTTATTTAGAGTCATTTGAAATCCTTTCCCCAAATCCTCCCATCCAAATGGGACCTTATTGTTCTGAATTGCAACTCTATGAATCGCTTTTATCATTGAATTTTTGGTGTTTGTGCTTAGATAAATTGAGCGTTCAAGAAAGAACTCTTATTTATTGCAGTATTGAATTAAAATAATCCCAGCAAATTTTTGACATAATTGGGCTCTAGTATGTGGCATATTATCTTGTTACTTTATAAGTTATAACTACCTAACTTTTCAGTTGGCATGTAACTCATGATGTTCTGTTGGATTCACCATTCTGATGTTCAGTAGGTCCATAAAGGTCAATTGAATTTATTATATATGTATTTGGATTCTAAAATACAATGAGACATTTTATTCAGTGTTGTTTTTTTTCTTGTTTCTTTAGGATATCATTGCTACTGCTGGAGCTGATTCAAATGCTGTAATTTTTGATAGACCATCAGGTCAAGTAGTATCTACTCTCAGTGGCCATTCAAAGAAGGTGAGCTGAATTGTAGTTGTATTTCTTTTATATTTCAATTCCTGTTTCCGTCTGGTTTTTTACGCTCTCATTTCTCATAAAGTTCGATGCCACTTTTCTGTTCCTGTGTAGGTTACTAGTGTCAAATTTGCTGCGGAGGGTGATTTAGTGGTTACTGGCTCTGCTGATAAGGTAAATCATACTCCAAATAAGAACTTTCATGCTATTTTTTTCCTGTATGATAATTATATTACAAACTTTTGCTTGTGCCTTCTCATTCTGTTTTCTGGTTTAACTTTATTTTTTCTTCAAAAAGATAATTACTCCATTATACAGTGTTTTAGAGCTTGAGTTCAGCATTTTGATGAAAACTTGGGAAGCTTTTTTAGGACTATTGAGTTGGACAGCAGCTACTTTCCTTGAATTTTGACTGATAACTTTGGACGTCTTTTACTTAGAGATTTGGAATCTGAACCCTATGGTTGTGGCAAAAATTCTCCTTATGTTGAAAACAGAGCTGGAAGTTGTTCTGTCAGGATTGAGGAATTATTTCGTTTTCAAACACCTAAACTTTGCCTGGGATTGTTCTGATCTGGAATTTGTAATTGACCTTGTGATTTACAACTCTTGACATTTTAATAAATGTGGTTAATACTTGGATTTTTGGAATTATACTCATTTTCAAACATCTAAACTTTGCCTTAGGTTGTGCTAATCGTAATATAGTAACTGGATCTTGTTATTTGCAGCTCAGTTCATAAATCTAATCCCCACGTATCTACTTGTACTAATTTGATGCATCTTTAATTTTTCAATTCGCTAACTGCCAAACCTTTGTTTTTTTAACGTCACTTCAGCCTTTTTGATTCTCTTTGGTGTGAAAAAAAAGTATAGGTTGAAGATACTCCATCTTGGAATGCTTTGTATTTTTCCTAATAGGCGACGTTGAATCCTGTGACATTATTCCATACCCTGACACATAGTTTGTCTTATTATTATTTTAATGGGATAATTATAAAAACACCCATGAGATTTGGGTTAATTACAAAAAAACCCAGACATGTTTCAAAATATCAAATAAACCCTTCAGATTTCGTTGTCTTAAATTTAAGAGGGGTAACTAAAATATTTTTGTAAATGTCGTGGTTTTTTTGAAATGTTTTCGAAAATCACCGGGAAAAATGTCAGACGGAATTAAACCTTAAGGTTTTTTTTTTTTGTAATTTTCAAATAACTCTGGGTTTTTTTGTAATTAGCCCAAACTTAAGGGGTGTTTTTGTAATTATTCCTATTTTAATTTATGATACTGGCTGTGAAATACTTTGGATCCTGTGGTAAAAAGTACTAATATTCTTCCTTTTTCTGTTTTCTTTTGATTTTCTTTTTGCCTTTTTTTCCTGAGGAAATTTTCCTTGTTGGCCGTGCACTTTATTCTTCTTAACATATTTTTCCATTCAAAAAATGTCTTGGATAGCTGTACATCAAATGTGGTAGCCTGACATAAATGTGTCCCGAGGAGAATGTAGGAGCACTTTGAATCGTTTTATCAACTTTTTTCATTGACTTTTGCTCTTTTGCATTGTTAGTTCACTTTTTGTTTGATTTTGTGTTGGTCTATTCTCAACATGTGCTCCGTTTTGGTTATCTTAATGATATTTACTTTTTGTATCACATTTCTGTACCTTTTTATATTTTTATTGTTAACTCTGGCTCAAGCTACTCACATTTTAACTCAAGTATTGATCATCGTTTATGAAGCAAAGTAGTTATATAAGAATTATTGAAAGGAGTGAAAAGACATATGGGAAGCTATATATGAGAGTTTTCTAAAGGCAGGCATCTTTGGTCTAGTCTAACCACATTCTTCAAAGGTGGTTAGGTTGAATTCTTTGGCAATTTAACGTTCTACATGTATTCTTTTCTGGTTGTAGAATCAGTTAAATCTTTATTTCTGCTCTATTAAATAGAAGTGACTTAGTTAAATGAATCCACTGACAATAGGATTTGCTGCTCAAAGAGTTCATTACAAAAATAAATTTGGGGGGGGGGGTGTTATATATTGTACAAGGACTGTTATCAAACAACAGAATGCAAGAATTAGGACAGAATGGACTAATGGTTAATAAAAGGAAACTCAGAAAGCCAATTGAAAGGGTGTTGATAATTTATAGATTGATTTATCATAGCACTTATCTTGTCTTTGTCATTAAATAACATAATATGAATTAGTTTTATTATGCCTGAAACTATACATCTTTGTGATTTTTTCACTGTAGCTACTACTTTCTGCCTTCTTTATTTGTTGTTTGCTTCACATTTATTTTCCACTATAACTGCTATTTCGCCTTACACATTTGTTTGCTTCACAATAATGTATTACAGTTGTTTGCCACTCATTTAGTATATTATTTTTTTACTACTGTTTTCAAAGAGTTTGCTTTCCAATAGTATATTATTCTGCTTTTGCAGACAGTTCGTTTATGGCGAGGGTCCGAAGGAGGAAGTTTTGAATGCAAGCACATTTTGAAGGATCATACTGCTGAGGTATTTACTAGATATGCTGGTTATTATGATTACGTAGTTTTTACTAATTTTACATTCTTTTACCTTGTCAGACATGACACTGTTGGATAGGGTCCTGATTCTGAAATTTTGCATTAATATATGTCACTTGGAAAGGGCACCTTAATATTTTTGCTCTTTCATCAAACATCATTTAGCATCGCTATAGAGAAAGATATTAAGAAAATATAATTGGGTAAGTAGTTGCTATAGGTGTAGTGAAATTTGGAGTTTAGAGATCTGGAGATGGAGAATTGGAAATATAATAATGCTCAAAGTGTCAGCTTAGTGCATTGGACACAATATATGGTATTTATTGTGATTAGTTCTTTATTGCCGTTGACTTACTTTGACAAATACAAGTGATCCCTAGTTAGTATTTGTTAATGTGGATGGTTAACTTCTGCACTAAACCTACGACAGGTTATCCTGTATGCGTCGTGAGAACAGTATAAAACTCTCTCTGACCTGTATTATCCTTTTACCAATATTCTCAATATGCTTAATTACTCAACCCTAAACCATCTTTATATGTTTCCTCTTCTGTTCATCAAGGTCTTTTGCATTATATGCTGTGAAGGAGATAGTCCCTAGTGAACTTTAAAGTATCAATGACTGGCAGCAACCATATTCTATTTTTGCGATAGTTGCTTCATGATCTTTGCATTGAAGCTTGCCAACTCGTTTAGTTATGTCTTCATCTCTCTTTTATCTGATGGAGTGCTTGATGTATGACAACTTAGGTCTGCTACTTTAATTAGCACAAGTGCACTCTAAAAATCCTTATCATGTTTAAGTAGCTAGAAGCGGGTGTAACACCTTGCACATATGTAGCTAATAGCTATCTCCTGTTATATATTTGAGCTGAGTCACCTAAGGAAGATGATGAATTGAGATTCTTCTATCGCCCATTCAAATTGGCAGAAAATTTAAGACAGTTATGCTTTTTTATAAAATTGAAATGGCTGCATAAGCCTACTAGTTTGTATGAACTTTCTTGCTCAGCTTGCTGATTTTTGTGTATTTTTAGTATCTTGTATGCTTGTCACCTGATTGTTTAGCATACATCTTATGTATGACAGGTGCAAGCTGTTACGATCCACGCGACCAATAATTACTTCGTGACTGCTTCTCTTGACAACACATGGTGCTTCTATGACCTTGCTTCTGGTTTATGCCTCACTCAGGTCCCAACCCTGTCTTTATCTTGTATGCATAAGAAGCCAACTATTTTTCTTTGTTTAGGAACTTTTGTTTTTCACTTGTGTAATTTGATTGGTTTTTGCAGGTTGAAGACACTTCAGGAATGAATGAGGGCTACACCTCTGCAGCTTTTCATCCTGATGGTCTCATCCTCGAACGGTACCTTGGGTTCTCTTGTTAAGATTTGGGATGTAAAAAGTCAGGTGCAATTCTTTTTATTTATTAATTTGTTGGTCCTTTTCTTTCTTTCTTTCTTTCTTTCTTTTTTTTTTTTGGATATTTCAAGTATCCTGATTTCCATTGGCAATGTGCAGGCAAATGTTGCAAGATTTGATGGACATATTGGGGCAGTAACTGCAATTTCATTCTCAGAGAATGGTTACTTCCTGGCGGTACATTTTCCTTCCATAGCTTGTGTGAACAATCTGATGGATATAAGTCTTTCCATGTTATGATAATCTTGTTTGAACGTTCAGACTGCAGCCCAAGATGGGGTTAAGCTTTGGGATCTGCGCAGATTGAAAAACTTTAGGACTTTTACCCCATATGATGAAACTACACCTACACAATCAGGTAATTCATTGTATCATTACTTGCATATATTTGGTTCTTCTTCTGGACTTGAAGATGCATACTTTTAGAAAGTCGAGTGTTTACTCTATTTCCAGCAGTATTTGGTTATGCGTCTAGGCCGTGAGTGCATACTTTCTGAAAGTTGTGGTAGAGTTTACTCTTCTTGCCAGCAGAACTTGGTTCTGTAACTGCATACTGATATTGCTATCCTCGAGACAACAAAGCATGAATGCCAAGATTGTTTTTGTATGGCTTGTGGTCTTACAATTGCATTTTTCACTGTACTCCACCCTAACTGATTAAGTAGATTATAAAATAAAAAAGATCTCAATTGGTTGACAAATATAAAATATGAATTTTATTGATGTGACTTCTGTGGATAATATTGTCTTGCTCCTCACATAATCAATGGTTTTGCAGTTGAATTTGACCATAGTGGAAGTTACCTTGCACTAGGAGGCTCAGATATAAGGTAATTCTTTTGAAATAAATCATTGATTTTGGCCTAAAGCTTTCATCCGTTCAGTTTTCTACTCAGGCTTGAACCCCCAACTGCCATCTGCACCACCCTCCTTTTTCATTTCTCTCTCTCTCTCTCTCTCTATATATATATATATATTTATATTGTGTGTGTGGATCCTCAACTGTCATCGCCCCTGGTTCTCCCTCTGTGCCGTAATTGCTCTGAATTTTCGAATGGTACAGTATCTTTTTGTATTAATATTAGATATTTAAAAATCCAAGTTTTAACTATATCATTATTTTGTTATTCGTGGTGTATTCCAGAGTTTATCAAGTTGCCAACGTCAAATCTGAATGGAATTGCATTAAAACATTCCCCGACTTGTCTGGCACAGGTAGGATTTTCCCTCACCCTCCTCCATCCACGGGATATATGTTCACAAGCCTGCACTGATATGTTTTGCCACTTGGATATTGTCTTGTGCATTTTGTGCTACAAATATCCATTATATTTTGCAGCCTGTCTAGTATTTTCTTGAGCATTGTGGTGCAAAGGCATTTAGTTGTTCAATATTTCCCATGGATGCAGGTAAAGCAACATCTGTCAAATTTGGTCCCGATGCAAAATACATAGCTGTTGGATCGATGGATAGAAACCTCCGAATATTTGGACTGCCCGAGGAGGATGGTGGTCCATCAGAGTCTTGAAGTGGATATTCAGTGCATATTTGGTTTAACTTAATGGCTATTCTTGCTGCTGCAATTGCCGTTTTTGTGTTGTGCGCTGAAGAAATGAGTTGGATAGAGTTGGCATTTGTTTGTAATTCTATGAGGTTTAGTTTAATCCACAAAATCATGGATTTTTGGGTGGGAGAGCTAAAATACCACCAACTTGATGAGAGGCATTTTCATTTCGACGGTAAATTTGTATGATCTGAATATGAAATGAAAGGATTGGTTCTTTTTTGTACGATTATTTCATTCTGGGAAACTCTTACTCATGTCCCATTAACATTTGACAGAAGTATATGCATTAAATTTAGGATCTGCATCTTATTTGCTATATGAAGTCATTCCAAATGTTAAAATCACAGGGTTTTCTATTATTTTTATTTGTGTGAAAAAAATAAATGTAAAAAGATCAAGATCAACTGGTGTTTGATTTTACTGAATTTGTTTAATGTTAAATAAATTTTATTAATAATCAAAGTTCACATATAATTTTTCAAAATCTGATACAGATTCGTTTCATTTTGCATCCTTATTTACAAGGCATGGTCAGAAATTATAGTGGAAATTTAAACTCAAATATGTTTTATGGACGATGCTGTCAATGAAAAATACCTACTAAAGAAAGTCCTCCAAAAGCAAATATAGCCTTTCAAAGGTATGGTGAACTTCTAGGTAATACAGTTTGTTCATTCACGATTCATTCTGAATTAGCAAAAACTTGAACCACTTCTATGTGTTAAATTTTGTTGATGACGCCGAGCTGAGTTTGACAAACTCGTGATAACTAATACGCCCATGTGGCAACTTGAGACTTGCTGACGTAGACCTACCATACCACGCTTAGCCAAGCTGACAAGCAAAGCCGACCTCAGCTCAACCAAAGGCTTTCCAAGGGATCAAGTATTCCCCACAAAGTCAACCCCAACCGAGCTGAACTCCAAGTGGCAGACCAAGCAGCCACCTGACAAGGCAGCAATGGGACAAGTCAACAAGCACTTTCCACCACATGGCAGTCATGCAACTCATGTACATCAAGAAGGAGACAAATGTCCATCTAATATTATAGATGTAATGATTACTAGGCTATTAAATGTAATAGTATAAATAGTACTCATTTATGAGAAAAATGACAAGAGAAAACTCCTATATAACTTTGTAAAATCAAGCTCTGCCAAGCCAGAGACTGGCCTGAGCTCATCAGCTTGGTAATTCAATATAAAAGGCATTTCACAGCCACTTTTCATATTTCCAGTCACCATATTTATGTTTTGTGTGTTGTTGAGCGAATTACAACATCAACAAATTGGCGCTAGAAGGAGGGTCCGTTAGGTCCAGTCACATTTTCAAAAAAGTCAAGTTCCAGCATTTTCATTTCCTTTCCACTTAATTCATCATGAGTGAAAATTCACGGAATCCCCAAAGGTAAGACTCCCCACCGCAAGATACCCAAAATTTGCGCCTGACCGGGGCAAGGGGCGCGTCGTTGTTGCCCATTACGCAACTCCTTACCAATTCGGAGTTTATTCAGCAAATGAACTAACTAGTGGCACGGGCGTTAGCAGCTCCCCAACCCCAAATCCAGGCTCCTCCGCCTCCTCCACCTACAAATCCTCCACAGAACGTCCAGCCCTGAGCACCATTTTAAACCAGGAAAATCAGAAAGTCAACTCTCAGGATCGGCAACCGAAAAACAAACAAGAAAGAAGGACACGAGATGAGGCCGGTGATGTCAGCCGAGTCGAATAGTCATCACCCCTAATTCAGCATCCCCGACGAGCTCAATCCGTTTTCAGGTGCCTGGGGCTGGAACCCCTCCAGGCCAGGTCTACTCAATCCGTTCAATCCAGGATACAATATCCTGGGAATTGTGTACCTCCAAAGGCTACCCGAGCTCAGGAGCCAAGTCCGTTGAATGAAAGAGAAATTGAAATATGCCGTCTCTGGCGTCGTTTGAACGAGTTGGAAGAAACACTTGAAGAAATCCCCTATCAACCCAGTCCCATGTCAGGTCGGGTCGATGTTGTATCACCTTTTGCTCCAAACATTTTGACGGCCACACTTCCTGCAAAATTTAAGATACCACATCAGTTTATATGATGGAGAGACCGATCCCACAACGCACATCTATAATTACCTCATGTGGACTGAATTGTACGATCCTAGCGATGCAATTCTATGCAGAGCATTTCCCCTAACCCTCGGTGACCGAGCTCACCGTTGGTCCGCACTTTACCACAAAGATCGATCCGCTCTTGGAACGATTTGGCCCCGACTTTCACTACACACTTTTTGACGTTCAGAGTCCGAGCTGCCCCGAAGGATCCCTAGTCACCTTAAACAGAGTAAAGACGAGCCATTAAAAAGGTACATTTCCTGGTTCAATAAGCAAGTTCGTGAAATGGAACAAGTTTCAGATGATGCTATGTTGATGGCTGCAATATCGGGGCTCACCCCAAATTCTCAGTTTCACTTTTCTATTCATAAGCATGGGGTGAGCACTTTTCAGGAGTTCCTCATTCGTGCCAAAAGACATATCTATCTTTGAAGAAGCTATGGTTGGTTCTGCGACCAAGCAAAAGCAACAGACCTTAAAGAAAGATTTTAAAAAGAACTCAGCTTTGGGGTCGGGATTTGGTTTCAAGTCATTTTCAGATAGCTCGCAACGGGCTACAAATCATTTTAGGAGGTTCGAGCTGAAGTAGCGGCTATGAGGAGCACATTAACTCAGCCTCCATCTGTTATCTTGAAGGAGATCCGAGACCTGAGTCTATTGCCTCCAGCTCGACCATTAAAGCTTGATCCATCAAAACTTGACAGTTCTCGATATACATACCACAAATCCATTGGGCATGAAACTGGTGAGTGTCGTGATCTGATCCGGGAGATCATGCGCAATGTTCAGAGGGCAGGCCTAAAATGCTATGTTTAGGACCTGCCGCCCCCACCACCTCTTCCTGCTGGAACAACTCCAGAAAGGCTAGACGACCAGGCCCGCATGCTACCTATGAATGCAAACCATGGGAAATAAATTTTGACACTTATAAATACAAATCAGGCGGATGACCGCCTATCTGTTCGAAAGATAAAGTCAGACATTCGAGAAGCTACTAATGTAGGACATCGTGTCAGGATTGCCAAGGTCAAGCAGGGCGTACCCACTGGATAATTCTCTTTTTCTGACCAGGACGCCGACCAGCTGGTCCACCCCCACTCTGACCCCCTGGTCATCACTGCACCAATTCTTGGCACCCAGTTCATCGAATTTTGGTTGATTCAGGCAGTTACAGGATGGTGATCTATATTCGGGTTTTTAGAAGGATGAACATAGATGATTCATTCATCCGACCTTGCAACGACAACATTCTTTGGGGGTGAAAAAATTGTACCAATTGGTGAGGTTGACCTCCCAGTTCAAATCGGCCAGAGGGCGATAAAAAGGACGATCATGACTACCTTCAAAATCATAAACAACAACTCGAGTATAACACCATCCTGGGGCGACCTATTCTCTATCACCTGAAGGTTGCCATCTCAATATATCATTATTGTATTAAGTTTCCCACTCTGGAGGGGGAAGGAGAGCACAAAGGCAACCAGCAAGAATCCAGAGAATGTTCACTCAAACTTAGGCCAGTCGAGATAAACACTATTGAAAAAGGGGAATCGAGCAACTCGACTGGGACGATCGAGCATAATACTGAGCCGGAGCATATCCCAAAATTCCAACTGAGACCGACCTGGGCAGGCGACCTGGAAAAGAACCAATGACTGAGGCTGAAGAAGACATGCTCCTTCAAAACAAAGAAGGGTAGAGCAAGAAGAGGAAACATGCTGAACCCATATAAGAGGTTAACATAGTAGATGTCGGTAAGCTGCACGGGGGCCGACAACTCAGAATTGACCACAATCTTCAAGAACCTATCAGATCCGAGCTAATCAATTTCTTGGAAAATAATCTTGATGTTTTTGCTTGGTCACACTCGGACACGCCAGGCATTAATCTGAAGCACGCCTGTTACCACTTGAACACCTACAGGCCGGTTGTGCAAAAAAGAAGAAAATTGGGTCCAGATAGACAAGCCGCCCTGGAGACTGAGGTCGACAAACTCTTAGAGAACAAGTTCATCCGAGAGGCCTTATATCCTAAATGGTTGTCTAATCCAGTTTTGGTCAAGGAAACGAACGGACAATGGCCACTTTGCATCGATTTTACTGATCTCAATAAAGCATGCCCAAAGAATAGTTATTCGCTCCCGCACATCGATTACATGGTTTACGCCACCACAAGTCATGAGCTTATGAGCTTTATGGATGCTTACTTGAGGTATAACCAAATCCGGATGCACCCAGGTGATGAAGAGAACACCTCATTTTTTTTTGCTCGGGACGAATACTGCTACAAAATGATGCCATTTGGGCTGAAGAACGCGGGGCGACCTACCATAGGTTAGTCAACAAGATGTTTGAAAAGCTAATAGGGCAAACAATGGAAGTTTATGTTGATGATATGCTTGTAAAATCGTTGTATGTTGCTGATCACATTTCTGACCTCAATAAAATGTCTACGATTTCACACGAGTAAAAGATGACGTTAAATCCTAAAAAATACACATTTGGGGTCGGCTCAAGAAAATTCCTAGGTTATATAGTTAGTCAAAGGGGGATCAAAGCTAATCCAGATAAAATTAAAGCAATAATTTATCTTGAACCACCTAACTAAGTTAAAAGA
Source organism: Rehmannia glutinosa (assembly GCA_016081115.2). Taxonomy (NCBI): domain Eukaryota; kingdom Viridiplantae; phylum Streptophyta; class Magnoliopsida; order Lamiales; family Orobanchaceae; genus Rehmannia; species Rehmannia glutinosa. The sequence continues at coordinate 81,100 of JABTTQ020000652.1, read as the reverse complement.
GTGCAGAGTTTAACTTGACACCTAGCTACATTAAGTCGTTTTGTGTATCGAGGTCGACATATATGTGAAAAATATTTTTCGAAATCATCAAGAAAAATAAGGATTTTGAATGGACCGAGCAGACACAAGCTGCATTTGAATCGTTAAAATAATATATGGCCACTACAACTGTTGTTTAGAGACCGAGCCGAGGCGAAAATCTTTATATGTATTTGGCAGTCTCTGAATATGCAGTCAACTCAGTAGTCATTCGTTTGGACAATTACATCTAGTACCCAGTGTATTATATCATCCAGACTTTACATGATGTCGAGATGTGATATCCGCATATGGAGAAACTGGCTTGTGTGTTGGAAACTTCTTCAAGAAAATTGAGGCCTTATTTATCATCGTTCTGATGAATTATCCTCTTAAGCAAGTGATGCATCGACCATACACTTCTGGCCGAATGATTAAGTGGGCAGTGGAGCTAAGCCAATTTGATATCTTGTACGAGCCTAGAACAACAATAAAGGGACAAGCCCTAGCAAACTTCGTAGCCGAGTTCACACCGTCAATTCAACTCAACATCATTGAAGAGCAGACCTCAAAACTGTTTGTCGATGGATCTTCCACCGCAGACCAAGCAGAGGCAGAATTGTGATAATCAATCTTGACCATAAGTGTTACTGCTCGGCCGTGCGATTCCAGTCCCCTGCGATAAATACGAAGTCGAGTATGAAGCCCTGTTAGCAGGATTGGAAATGGCAGCATCAATGGGTTTGAAAAAGTTAGTTGTTCACAATGATTCATAGCTCGTGGTCAACCAAATAAAATGGGGACTACGAGGTCAATGAGCCCAAGATATCTCAGTACTTGGAGCTCGCAAAAAACAAACTTTCCCAGTTTAAGGCAGAAATCATACACATTCCGAGAAGTGAAAATGTGCAGGCGGATGCCCTAGCTTGGCTTGCATCCAGTGCAGGAACCGACCTGATTGAAGACATGATGGTCACTCATCTTCCATACCCATCATTGAACACAACAAAGATCAACGCCAATGAAAGCTCTGAACCGACCTGGATGACCCCAATCATTCAATATTTTGAACATGGTGTCCAACCAGATGACAAGGCTGAGGCAAGGACGTTTAGGACACAAGTTGTTCGGTTCACCATTGTTGATGGCGTCTTATATAAGCGTGGCTACTCAGTTCCCTTGCTCATGTGCCTATCCAAGACCGAGACCGAGTACGCCCTCAGAGAAGTACATGAAGGTATTTGCGGAAACCATGTTGGAGGTCAGTCATTAGCTTACAAATTAATTTGACAAGGGTACTATTGGCCTTAACTTAAACAGGACGCCATCTCTCTGGTAAAGAAATGTGAAAAATGTCAGAGATTTGCACCTCAGGTCAGGAACCATCCAGAACAACTCACCTTGGTATTCAGTCCGTGGCACTTTGTCAATTGGGGGATCGACCTCATTGGACCACTCTCCACTAATAAATGGGGCATGAAGTATGCCATCGTGGCAGTGGATTACTTTACCAAGTGGGCCGAGGTGGAGCCCTTAGCTAAGATAAATAAGGAGAAGATCGTAGATTTCATTTGGAAATCAATCATCTGCAGATTTGGAATACCTTACTCGATAGTAACAGATAATGGGAAGCAGTTCGGTAATCAAAAATTTCAAACTTTTTGCGGAAATTCGCACATCAAGAATCACTTCTCCATTCCATATCATCCACAGTCCAACGGCCAGGTCGAAGCAGTAAACAAAATCCTCAAGTACACTTTGAAGACCGGACGGAGGAAATCCAAAGGAAATTGGCCTCGATGAGCTTCCCGGGATACTCTGGGCATATAGAACAACACACTGATTAACCACAGGAGAAACACCCTTTGCGTAGCCTATGGGGCCGAGGTCGTCATCCCAATTGAGATTGGTGCCCTAATTTTCGAATTGCAAAATTCTCAGAAGACACGAATGAAGTCGCTCTAAGAGCCGGGCTATATCTACTAGACGAAAAGATGTGTAACGACGACATGAAAAATGCAGTGTATTAGGAAAGGAGTGAAAGATATTACAATTCCAAAGTAAGAGATGGATATTTCAGGTCGGAGACCTAGTCTTGAAAAAAAAGTCATCGAGTGACCCAGTCCACTTAGGTCGACCTGGGAAGGGCCTTACAAAGTTAGTAGAGTTTTGCAGAACGGGGCGTACGAGCTCGAATATCTAAGTGGAGAAAATTTCAACCATCCTTGGAATGTATCTTCTTTAAAGAAATATTATCAATAAAACATATGTTCCCTGCCTAGCACCGAGCAAATTACATTTTCTCTAAATTTCAGTATTATTTGTCTCGGACTAGCTCCCAACACATCACTTAACAATCTTCTCTACACAATATCTGTCTCGGCCTAGTTCCAAGCACATTACTTAACTAATTATCATCTTATAAGACTCAGCCTAGCTCCAAGCTCATCACAATAACCTCGGCATATATCCGAGCGTAATACTTAACAAATTTTTATATCGTTTATCTCAGCCCAGTTCTAGGCACATTATTTAATCATTACATCTCATTAAGCTCGGCCAAATACCAAGCACATTACTTAGAATTTTTTTGGAAATAAATGAATTCAAACAAGTACAGAATAAAAGGAGCTGAAAAGGGAAATCTCATTCATAACGAAATATTTACATAGTTTGGCTCGAAGCCGATTATAGAAACAACAAAAATAAAAATATCCTAAGAGGCAGGGGCTGGTCTTCAACAAGGGTATGATCCTGAGGCTGGCCACTTGACGCCACTTCCTCCGTGTTCTCCTCCTCATCCAGGGCAACTTCTTCCTCGGAGCTAACTACGTAAGGATACTTGGGCTTCAACTCGTATTTAGGCTGGGCCACGGTCTTGCCTTTCTTCAAGTCCTCCAAGATCTCACCCATAATTGTGGCATGTCCACAAGTGATCATGAAACCATGAGTCTCGGACTCTTTGAAGGCGTTCACCGCTGCCTGCCCAGCTTCTTGGCGGGCCTCTTCGAGCTGCTTCCTGAATCCTTCCTCCAGTTGGTTTCTGAGCTCTTCTTTGCGTCTTGTCTGCTCCTCTTAACGCTTAGCCGCTACCTCCACCAGCTCCTTAATCTACAACTAAAGGTCTCCACAAATAGCTTGGCCTGATCCCTCGCGACCATGGCGTCCTGCTCGGCTTTCTTGGCAGCCTCCACTTTCTGCTCAGTCACCTTGACCTGGTGCTCAAGAGACTGCTGGACCCTCATGCAAAGGTTGTGGGCATCTCGTATGTCCTTGTAAGGCATTTCAAATTCGCGCCCTTCACTTTATTGCATGACAGATCGTTCCGATGATTTGGCCCGAGAGACCCATACAATATTGGAGCTTTTTCTCCCAGCTGGTCTCCGTACAAAAGTTCTCGATCCTAGTCGTCCAAGCCTAAGCCGGGATATCCCTAGCAGCTCTTCCAGCCTCCGACAGGGCTGCCAGCTGCTCATCTAGTCGGTGTGGAGCATTTGGTGAACTCCACAAACCACTGCGGCCGCAGCCCGACCATCCCTTCGCAGGGTGCCTCTCGAGTAGGATTGGGAGGAAAAAAATGACTTTCTGGCCCCAAGTCATCGGAGAAGGTCTTCCTGAGGGCCCCAACCATCCCACCTGAGGGAACCAAAATGAGATCCATCCTTAGGGTCTGCTCAGTCCGCTCAGTCTGGCCGGCTCTAGGGATCTCAACCCATGTTCCCCTCCTCTTTCGCAGAGGTATATCTCAGTCTCAGGCCCTACCTTTTGTTTGCCCTGTTGGATCTCATCCCGTTTTTAAGCAGCCTTCCCATCCGTCTTCTTCACCCTCTTAATACGGTCCAACATGTCCATATCTGCCTCGGTTTCTGTAAAAGAGCAATGGTGTCAGAATCTACGAAAAATAATCCAGTATACATAAAGCATTTAAACAACATTACCTTGGGCCTCTTCTCTTGGCTCGATTCTTTGGGCGCGATCCTGCTCAACCCTCTTAGTTCTTTTGGGAGCAGCCCTCTTCAGTTCTATGAGGCGGTTGAGGTGTAACCCTTTTCTCAGTTATTCATGGCTCAGTCTTTTGCTCAGTACCAGATGGAGCTTGGAGATTGTCGCACAGATCGGCCCGAGCCAACTCAGCCTTGAGGGTTAGAAACTTTATTTTACGGCCCGCCTTCGAAACTTTTTTCACATCGTCCAACCTCTTTAGGAACTCATTTGAAAGACGACCTCGAGAGGGTTGATTCCCTGCACAAAGAATAAAGAATTAAAGATTAGAATTTTCTGGAAAAAATAAAGAATGGGGAAATATACTTACGGAAATCATTTTCGAAATTCCAGAGGAGGGGCATGAAATGGCTCGTCCTCCTTACGACTAGGGCTTATCCAATCCCCGTCTACCTAGAACCATTTATCCTTCCACTCTTTCAGAGACCCAAGAAGGCCCCAGACTAAGTTATTTGGGTATCGAGCTCGGATCTGAATGTAATACCATCCCAATGGTCTCCCTATTAAGCTGCCTGGAGTAGCCTTCCAAATAAATAATTCATTGACCTCCTCGAATCTAGGCCTGGGGAAGCCGAGCCGGTGGAAGAGAACGACCAATCCAATCAGCCTTCCCCAGGTAAGTGGATGTACCTAGGAAAATGTGATTCCCCACCTCCGAAACCACATTGTCATCAATCTCGGAAGGGGGAACCTCAGCCCGTACAAGAGATTGTGGGCATACATGGCAATACACCCATCAAAGGAGCTCATGTACCTCTTCAGCATCAGGCAGCCAACATCACACAGAGTCTGGGATGTTATAACTCCGATACATAACATCTAACTCAGATTGGAGCAGCATGCCTGGGATCAAGTTCTTGTCGATTTCAGTCTAATCCGTCCTAGAATTCCTTGGAGGCCTTCGTATTTCACCCTATGCCCCCACAATAGCCCGACCAGATATTGAGGGCCCTGCATCTCGCCTGACTCCGCCTCGGCCCCGTGGCCTTGCCCCTGCCCAATCCCATGCCTTGCCCTACACCGTGGACCCCAACTGTCTCTCCAGTGCTCGGCCCTGGTGCCCTAGTTTCTCTTAATGGGCAGTTTCTCAGGCCCATATACCACTCCACCCCTTATAGCAACAATTAGGGCCGGTGACAGAATTTCTTCATTTTCCTCTCTTCTCAAATGAATCTCGTATTCGAACTTTCATTCGAACTTGTGATATTCACAATGTCATCACCTCCCCATTGGGAAACCTCCATTTCAGAAAGAGGGTCTTCAACCTCAACTTCAACACTCTGTTCTCTATTCTGGTTATCCTCCTCAGAACCAAACATGTTTAAAGGAAAAAAGGAAAGAAAGATTCTGAAATTACCTAAGTAGGCTTGACGTTTTTCTCTCGATTCTTGCCGACACGACTCTGCTCGGTTTTCTTCTCTCTCGATAAGCTTAATATTCGAAGCAAAAGTGAAAATGAAGGCTGAACGGGCATATTTATAGGTGAAGGTTTCTTAAAAAGACGCGCCCATTTGAAAAGATGCGACCTTTCAAACACGTTTCAAAATAAACTGTCACATCACTCCGATTCCCGCACCCCTGCGGTCCAATCTCAGGTTGTCACATGTCTTCCATAATTGCCCCATTTAATACGCCGTTTCAGTGATTAATGATGATTGATAGCTCTCAACCTCTTCAAATTTATTCAACTTCTCTCTCTCTCTCTCTCTCTCTCTCTCTCTCTCTCTCTTCAGATCTCCTCGGCTCTCCTCGGCTTGGGGGCCATTGATGATGCCCGAGCTGAGCTAGATAAACTCGTGATGACTAATACACTCACGTGGCAAATTGAGACCTGCTGACATGAACCGACCAGGCCACACTTAGCTGAGTTGACAAGCAAACCCGACCTCAGCTCAACCAAAGGCTTTCCAAGGGATCAAGTACTTCCCACAAAGTCAACCCCAACCGAGCTGAACTCCCAGTGGTAGACCAAGCAGCCACCTGACAAGGCATCAATGGACAAGTCAACAAGCACTTTCCACCACATGACAATCATGCAACTCATGCACAACAAGAAGCAGACAAGCGTCCCGACTAATATTGTAGATGTGATGATTGTTATGCTATTAAATGTGATACTATAAATAGTACTCATTTATGAGGAAAATGACAAGAGAAAACTCTTATATAACTTTATAAATTCAAACTCTACCAAACCAGAAACCAATATGAGCTCATCAACTTGGTAATTCAATATAAAAGGCATTTCACTGCCACTTTTCATATTTCCAGTCACCTTATTTATATTTTGTGTGTTGTTGAGCAAATTACATCATCAACATTTGTAATATTTCATGTTCTGTATTTTCTTTTTTGACGTCTCAAAATGAAATCTCATAGAATATTTTTGTCAAAAAATATAATTTAAAGTATTATATGACATGACTCGATGTGAACACTATTAACAATAGAATATGCTAGGTCGTGTACTTGTAAGCCCTAAGCCCTCTTCGTCAGGAGGGATGGAACAAGGGTTGGCGGCGGCGGCGACGACGGAGATTCCCTCAAAGTCATAAATTTTCAAAATTAATATATATTTTATATATAATTATTATTAAATTTTTCATATTTTTATAAATAATTATCAAATTTGAAAATCTTCCCCCTGATCCACCGAAAAAATTAAAACACCTCTTTAATAAATCCGAACTCCTAATGTTTATTTTCTGGTCCTGTCCGAAATTTGAAAAATCAGAAATAAATGTGCCAAGCAGTGGCTCTCTTTTTTAATAAGTTCGGAGTAATAATTTGAGGGAAAGAGATAAATTTCAAAGAAACTGAAAGATATCAAGTTCGAACTCCGATCAACACTATTAGAAAGGTGAGCGATACCATTTGAGCTACAAGTTCGTTCAAGCAGCGGCTCTTGGTATACTTTCGATTCATTTCATGTTTTTAAGTGAAAATAGATAGAATGGCTCAACATAAGAGGAAACAATTCTTGCACAGTAGCATATATCTACTGATAAAAGAAATATGAGAAGGGGCTTTCCCAAGGGACAATAAACCCCAAAACCAAATGTGTATTGCTTCTACTTTCATAGATTTATGGTGTTTGTACTTTGGCGCCAGGTACTAACATTCACAGCGTAAAAGATGCTCCCCTCTTTGTTTGAGTGCATTTAATGCATGTAATCTGCTCTTGGAATTAGGGTGACAGATTATACGATGAAGTTATAAGAAGGGCGTCCACTCCAAAAACTCCTCGCACAATCGAAATTTTTTCTCCAATGGCGGCCGCGGCTTCATCGTCCAACTCTGCTTCAAATTCCCAGTGCTCCACCAACCAATCTCCCGTAATCAAACAAGAACAGCCTCAGGTTCACTCGTCTTAGGTTTTTATTCACACACACACACACACACAGGGAGACGAGTAAACCCACAATCAGTGTTTGACTGTGTTTACACTTTTCATGAATTAGTTGTGGTGAATGTGATCACTGAAAACTTTGTGTTTTCCTTATTTATTTATTTATTATTTTTTTTTAACCTTGTTTTTTGGGATTTAAAAGGATGCTTCAAGCGAGATCATGGACTCTAAGGAGGTCAAAAGAGAACCAGTAGAGGACTCTAAGGAGGTGAAAAAAGAACCAATCCAGGAACCAATTGAGTGAGTTATTTACTCGCAACCATTATAAAAGTTTTAATTTTTTCTTCTTGGACCATTTATTTTGATGGTTGTGCTGCATTTTTTGTTCAATTTTGATGTATGTAAGTGCTCTGTTGATATTGTTTTCATCATGTCTTGCATTTAATTCATGGAATTCTATTAGAGGATTGTTGGTTTCTGGTGTTTCTGTTATTGTGGGATTGTTTATGATTTCATTTGCATGCCTTTCTATCATGGGTTGTCATTTGTTGATTTGATTCACAAATTCAGATCCTCGTCCATGTGATCCTTCCCCAAGATATCTAAAATTACTAGGCAATAGAAAAAGGGATAGATATTCTTTTTTTTTTTTCCCCAATTGAGTTGATCATTCTTTTTACTAAGTGATTAGTGTTTGATGTGGTAGCTAAGAACAAATAAGAACTTTAAAGCAATAAATGAACTTGCACATGATTAATGGAGAAAAAGGGGTTTAGCTGTTAGTTTGTGCGGCACCTGATGCTTCCAAGTGTTTACTGATTGAAGTTAACCGTTTTAGATTGGGTTTTAAGCATCACTTACTAGCTTACGAAATTGTTATTTATTATATAAATATCAGCATTTAGTACGTATACAGTAAGTGAACTGTTTCATTATTGAAAAGAAAAAAGAGAGAAAAAAGAAACATATATTCTCATGTCTGGCCTTTTTAATTATTATTATTATTTTATTTTTTTTGGCATAGATGTGACATTGATTTTGAAAGTGATTTCTGTAATGAACATGGCTTAGGTAATTTGATTATGATTTGGGACTTGGAACATGGTGCATCTATCATGCGACCCAAACTGGGTATTAACGATCACTTTTGTCCTATCTTACCTGAAAATAAGAAGCAATGTAAACCATTTACTATTCTTGAGCATGATTCGCCCTTCCATGCATCCACTATCCATCTTTAAATATACTTACCTATCCACGTATATCTCTGCATACGTGCGGGGGCGCACACATCATCATTTTCCACACGCATGCATGGGCCAATTGTTTCAGTTATTTTCTTCATTGCAAATATAGTTATATATCTAGGAATTGATTTTAAAAAAATGAATTATGTTTGGGCCCATAATATTCTTGTTTTAAATGTTGAGAAGAGTTTCATGACTCAATGTTTGGCAAACTTCTAGCCGTGATTATAAAATGAAGCTTGATACTCTGTAAGAAATTTGGCATTTTCCTGATCATGATTAGTAGTTCTTTTCGATCTTTTAATTTTTTCCAAGTATGGCGTTCCCACTCTTTGAAGAATGTAAACATTCAAGATATTTGCTAAGAATAACTATTAAATATTTACTTCATGAAACAGATACCTAAAAATATATTTGAAATTGGAAAGGACCCATTTATTTCACAAGATTTACTCTCACTGCCTGCTTCTGACTGCATTATTATAACTGCTTTTCCCAATTAAGCATTTTTTGTTAACTTTGTTCTGATAAAATGGTAAAATAACTCAGAACATAATAGATATATGGTCCCTGTTAGCAGCAAAATCTGACAAGTATGTATACAGATTGATCTTCCATGATATTTATTAATTATTAAGTTGATGAAATGTCAGCTTTTCTTTGGGGGGCTTTTCTCAGCTATTAAATATTTTCTTATTTTCCATTTTTCACTAGATTTATAGGTTCTGAGTCTTCTGATTGACTTAGCCTCTCTTCTTTAAAAATAACATGCTACTGGAGCTTTTTAGTGTTACCTATATTGTACTAAAATAACATGCTTCTGGCGTATTGCTTATGAAAAAACTGTTCCGTTGTTTTCTTTTTGTACTTATTGAAAAGGAAGACTAGGCGGATGAGAATCCTGTACCAGGGCAAGTAAATCATGCTTTTCTTAAGCAAATCACACGATAGCTTTTGTGATTTCTATTTTACAATAGTACATTTTTTGATTCGTCATCAGGCACATTTAAGCATAAACATTGAATCACAATGTATATCGCCATTTGATTTCCATTTTCTTTGGATTCGTTGGAAGTTTATGTTAAGGCTGCAAAACACGGTCAGAGTTGTAATAAGTAGATGTTTTAAAAGATGAGGACATCAGAAAGATATTCTTGCGTGTTGCTAGATGGCTCACTTAAGATAGAGTTGTGACATTGATACAAATGCTAATGTCTGAAGGAATGGATGATTCAGTCTTGTTAATACTCTGGACAGACTAAGGCTAATAAAAGTGACTCAATATTCGTAACTCAGTAAAGTGCTTCCTCAGAAAAATATACTATTAGAACTATCAGAAAAGATATAGTATCAAGCAGCTCTTTCAACTAATTTTATTTTTCACAGAGAATTTGGGACAATCATACATGATTCTTGTTAATTACCTTGACAGAATTATTATACTTTTTAGTAATATGAAATTGTATTAGTTTACTCAACAAAAAATTGGTTCATTGATTCACCAAATATTTGCCGATGATAACTTGAGGTCACTGTTTAAGCTAATGAAATAAATCGACCCCTCTCTTTCTTGCCCACCAAAGCAGGTTGATGCTACACCATAGGTTTTACATTTTAGGACACAACTGCATATAGAAATGATATGTTCACTTCTATCTGATGCTCTAAGTTTGAGGATTGACCCTTCTTTGATCCCTAAAAGTTTTGAAGTCTGCAATCTGCAAGAATAGCTGCTTTTGTTTTGTCCTTTATATCTATCTAGGAACAACATCATCTATACCTATACAGTGGAGGTATATTCAGTTTCTATATTGTCTCTGAATCCCATATTTATTACTTATAAGTCTGCTAGTAGTAATTCTTTTTCGTTGTCATGATTAGAAGTGGATGTTGATCTTGTGTTGTTGCTTTACAGAAAGGTGAAATGGACCTTTGGCTATTCACATCTTGTTCCTTGTGGATTCGATATTTATATGTCCACAAAAGAGGCATTTTTCTGTTTTCTGTTTTTGCTTGTCATCTCGCCTGAAGTGAACTTATCAGTGCCAGTGATTACCTGCACAGATATAATTGTTCTCACACAGGCCTGACATATTTATATAGCAGGATCAAAAACCATTATTTTAGAAGATCAACATCATATAAAGAAAGCTTGTTAATCTCGCATCCTTTCATTTTGTTTTACAAGTTTGATGGCAGAAATACCTGTAATTATTATGGAGATTTATATCAGTGCTCAAATAGTCTTGGGGGTAAAAACGATATTAGCGGAGCAGTAATAGTTGTTATAATCGGATTTTATTGTATTCCAAATCTGCAATCATCAAACATTTATGAGTTCACCAAATGAAGGTCATACTTGTACTTTCACACAAAATGGTGCGACACGCTCTCTTACTATGTAAAATACAAGTGTTTCTTGATGGATTCAGAAAATTTCCTCTTTCTCCACCTATATATATATTCCTTTCTAAGCAAATTTTAGAGTGTGTACTACTGTACTAGGGTTTTTTTCATCTGCCTACCAGCCGCAGGTATTAGCTCCTCAACTTCTCGTCTGCTTCTTTCTATACATCATAACAAATCTCAGTTTTTTCTATTAATCTACTGGTGCATTATTGATTTAATTTTCTGTGTCCGATTGCCAGTTCAATTTTTGCGGAAAAAGAAGAAAAAAAACAATTTATTTTCACCACTTGTTAGGGATTACTTTACATTCCACGGACCTCGATCTTCTCCCCCGGTTTGTCCTCACTTTACAAATCTTCACTGATGGTTTTTTAAAAGGCATCATCATTTGGGATGATTGAATCTAGAGTCTTATTCTTCTTTTTTTTTTTTTAAATTTGGAGATTTTGTCTGTCGTGGATTATAACGTTTATATTTGTCGTTTCCTTTTCTTCTTGGAAAAAGAGGGGTCTTTTAGTGTCAATAGACCTTGTGAATTTCTTGGTTAAAAACTCAAATATTGTGATGGTAGATATTTTGGAGGACATCAGTCATGTTTTTTAATTTTAAGTTCGAAAGAAATTTTCTTGCTTCAAACCGGTAAACTTGTTTATTTGTAAGAATACATTTATGTTTGCACCGCATTGCTATAAATTTTATTTTTGAGTGAGGGGTCCAAGTGCCATTTGCACTGGTAGCTAATTTTTACAGAACAGTTTTGCATTGTGAAGATTCTTTTCTAAACTTTCCTACTGAAGAAGCTATCTGGATAATTGAAGTGTGTAATAGATTTATATATTTCATTCAAGGCTGTATAGTTGTATCTAACTCTATGCCATTCACTAAAAAGTTTTCTATTTCTATATCAGGTTCCACTAAGTTGATAGTCTATTTAATTTATTTTCATCTGTTACTTATGCCTCTGGATTCTTTTCTGGGGTTGACATGATTTTTAACAGTCTTGTTTTTTCTATAGCATTATGGATAGCAAAGAACATATTGAGAAATTCAAGAGGTACGAGGCTGAATTTCGACAATATCTGATGTCAAAGTATTTCTCAGACAAGACTATTTTTGGAGGTAAACATCTTTGCAAATGATACTAGATCAAAGACTTGATTGTGCAGGAATATTTGCATGACACAGATTTAGGAATTGGAGAGGAAGTTACATTGGATCCATTGTCATGACATATTGCATTATGTCTTAAAACAAAACCAACCCACCGACCCCACACCCACACGCATACAAACAGACATAGAGGAGGAAAAAAGATAAAAAACAAAATAATTGAGGTTGTTATGTTTCCATGTTTTTTCTTCTACCTTAATTTCATTTCCTGTTAGTCTTACGAAAATCATCTGTTTAAGAGCCTTCATCTTATCTGATAAGTTTCTTTTGCATCTGAAGAAGCAAAAGGAAGTGTGGTCTTTTATCAGTAGCTTGCCATGTCCTTTGGTTATCATTTTCTTGGTATTTTTGCTTCTTCCCATTCAACTTTCCCTGAAACTCATCGTTGGCTTAGCTTATTTTTGTTCCTTAAATGCCTTGGAATTTAAGGACTATAGCTACAAAATCAATTTCAATTAGCAAACACAGTATGCACAATGATAGGGTCACTGTTGAAAAGAAAACATGAATGCAGACTCCGATTATTTGAAATTTTAGCCAGTAATGAACATTGCAACACTTTGTATCATAGTTAATTTTATTTGCCCACTCTCGCAGGCAATATATTCGATGTGAAAATGAATATAGATGGACAAACTATCACCGCTAGCAGGTATAAAGTTCTTTTAAACAAACACATTCCAAAACCTTCTTTTTTGTTGATTCATATGCTAAGTTTACCGTTTTTCATCTAGGTTGCCTCCGTACCAATCTTATCTTGATCCAGCGACTTTTAATGAACTGATAAGCAAAGAGTCAAATTCTTCAGCTGAAACCCCAACAACTAGTACTTCAAATGGGAAGCCCTCAAACAAAGACAACTGACAGCATGGAATTTCCTATCACCTATGCTTAATTTCACCTGGATATTGTGTTTATGGGAGATTCTATAGCGAAGAACCACATGTCATTTGAAGTTTTAAATATTTCTTCTTGTCAAATATGAATGTTTCTGTACCATTGTTCTGGTTTTCTTTTATCTGAGATTTTCTGCTTTTAGAAATGTGATGCATGTTAAATGCTGGGGTCAATGCATGACATGTTTGAAGGGCCCTATTGTTTTTGCAACTAATTGTTACTGCATAGAATGAAAATATGGTTCATAGCCTGTTTTTGGGATGAAAATTTGCCAAACTAAAATTTTTAAATGCCATTCATCTTGATCTTGTGATTATCTTCAATGGTTCCACATAGAAGGGAAGGGAAAAGGGAAATAGTAATGCCTGCAGTTCTTGTGAATTTTTTTGTTTCTTTTCCAGGTGAATTTCAAATTCATGAGTTTGAAAAATTTCTGTAACATCTCTGTATTTTGCAATTCTTTCAAATCTATGACATTAGGAGATAGCTTTAAATATGATGTAGAATCACACTTACATATGATAATGAACTATATTAAGAGTTAATTTGACTTTGCCCTCCAAACTATACAGTTTTTTGTACTTTGTCCGCTGAACAGGGAAAGAACAAGTAGTCGATCTAACTCTAATCTATCCCGCCTGAGCTAGGGCCTTAGCAACTGACATCCTTTCCTTTTTTGCTATGTTCGTGAATATCTTGTCACTAAACCTATTGCCCAAGACCATCCCAAAAGGAAAGACAAAATTCCGTCCTCTCGCAGTTATTGGCTCTTTAAGCCAATCGTTCAATCACTAGATTTCACTTGCAGCTCCTTCGTGGCATTCTCAGCATCAATCCCATTCTCACAACCAACCTAGTTTTGAAAATACACATTCTTTATCTGAACTCTCTTAAAGAGAGTAGGATAAACTCGAATTAGAGAGGAGAATGGACTCATTTACTTATATATGATTGAATTTAATCATTCTACACTCATTGGCTACCATATACTAAATGCTGATCCTTTTTAATGACTGAAAATTATTTTTTATGCCAACCGAAAAATCAAACCAAATTTACAATGGAAAAGTAACCTAATTAACAATAATTAAATATAATTTCCAACATGCTCGTTGTGGTTTAGCCAATCAATGTAAAATTTGGGATCAACCTTGTGATCCAGTGGATGAGACGTGTGTTGTAAGAGCGATTGACCCGAGTTCGATCTCATTGGAATGCGTGTATCTCCTCTCTTATTTTTCCCATATTGTACTCAAAAAAAAAGATTCAATGTAAAATTTGAAAACTGAAGTCATTTACCTTGAAACTTTGCATGAATATTGTAGCGTTTTAACAAAAACACTAATCATGTGTGCACTATCATATGTAGCAATGGTGGAGTCAGGACATGGTAATAGGGTGGGCCAATCTACGAAAGTGAGGCGGGCCAGATAGAAAACCCAAGAAAAATTATATAAATTCTAACGAATTTTTAAAAAAAGATAATGCTCAATAATTGTTTTTATTACAAAAAGAAGGGGGGGGGGGTTGCCCCCTGGCTCCTCCAGTGATATATGGTTCTTTTTCATCTTTTCTATGTACTTAAGTCATCGTCTTCATTAAAATCTATCATCACTAGTTCTCAAAAAAAAATTGGAAAAACAAACAAGTATACCTCCACTTACAAGTAAGTAGTAACAAGGAACAGAAAAAACCAACTTTTCCTTTCAAAAAAAAAAAAGAAAGAAAGTAAAAACCCACTTTTCTTTAATCTTTTAAATAATTGATAATGGTGTTTCATGAATAATAACGATTAAGGATATGATTGGTTGTGAGAAATTTTTCAAAATTTTTATTTTTGAGATAATTTTCTTTTGGAGAAGTCTCTTGTGAGACCGTCTCACGGATTAGATCCGTGAGACGGAGCTCCAAGTGGCCCTTTCTCCTCTTTCTCTCTCATCTTAATGGTCCCCACTCCACTCTCTCTCCCCACCTTCTACGTTGATATGCTTTCATTGTCCCCTCTCTCTTCACATCTCATTTCTCTTGTGGTCCCCCATCTCTCTCTTCTCTATCTCTCTATCCGTATCCCCCACTCACTCCCTCTCTCTCTCTACACATAACATTTTAGATACAAAAATCTCAAAAAATGTAATACTTTTTATAAAACGTATACATTTTAGAATAAAATTGATACTTTTTTAATAAATAGTGATACATTATTTTTAATAAAATGTAATATTTGTTTTAATAAGAATATATACTTTTTTTAATAGAAAATGGTACTTTTTGAACAAAAAATTATACTTTAGTTTTAATTAAAAGTAATATTTGTTTTAATAAGAAGTAATACTTTCTTAATAAAAAATGATACTTTTTCTATAAAAAGTGATATTGTTTACATGAGAAGTGATACTTTATCCATAAAAAATAATATTTTTAATAAAAGTGCTATTTTCTTAAATAAAAAGTGATACTTTTTTTTAATAAGAGTCTAAATGTGATACTTTTTTCATGAAAATGATTTTTTTTTTCGAGTCTAAATGTTATACTTTTTTCATAAATAGTGATACATTTTTCATAAGAAGTGATACTTTTTTTATAAGAAGTGATTTTTTTTCGTGTCTAAATGTGATACCTTTTTCATAAAAAATGATTTTTTTCGAGTCTAAATGTTATACTTTTTCATAAATAGTGATATTTTTTTCATAAATAGTGATATTTTTTTTCATAAAAAGTGATTTTTTTTCGAGTCTGAATGTGATACTTTTTCATAAATAGTGATACTTTTTTCATAAGAAGTGATACTTTATTTTCCTCATCTTTTTTCTTTGTTTCATGCATATAGAAATAAATGAGGGACGTTAGTGGAGAGAGAGAGAGAGAGAGAGAGAGAGAGAGAGAGAAGTGATGTGAGGAGAGAGAAAGTATCATGAGATATTTGGTGTGCGGATGGTAAGGAGGGAACAAGTGAGAGGAGAGAGAAATTAGGGTCAACAAGGAGAGAGAAAATGTGGAGGACCATGTGGGCTCCGTCTCACTGATGTCTCACACAAAGTTTTTGTGAAAAATTTTGAGAGTGTGATTGTGAAATAAGTGAGTTTTTTTAAAAAAGAAATCTCATTTCTTTTTAAAATTAACTCATATTTATTTTTTATTTTCACACTTCTCAATACCCAACTATACTATTCATTTCTCTCTCCTCCTCTTATTCATATAAATAATTTAGGTTATTTCTTTAATTTATCACAATTTTGTTATTTTTCTTTTAATCTTGATAACAAAACGCATAAAATGAGATTCATATTGCTTATTTTTTGTTCAATTTTTTTAATTAATTTTCTTACATTATGTTTTACATTATTATTTCCACAAAAAATTCCACAAACAATCAATATCTCTAAAAGATTCTTCATCACATCAACACAATTATTATTTTTTCTCTATACTTTCACTTTCAAAAAATTTTCACCACTATTCACTCGTAAAAATGAAAGTGGGCTTTTAACAAAAGACAACCAATCACAAACTTATTCGTTCTCTTATCTCATTTTCGCTCTCTCAATCTTGGCATTTACACTTAATAATCTTACATTTTAATGATGAAATTTAGCTTTGTTGCTCTAAACATCTTTAAATCTGTACGTTTTAACTAAGAATGAATCTCAATTTTGTCCTCTGGTTCTTCTTTTTCCTTCGCCACCGCCACTTCTTGGGGAGCTTAAATACTTAATAACCTCATTAAATGAAGCAATCTTGTCATGAGTTCCACCCCTAACAAATCCAATAAATCCCTAGTTCTAAATTAAAGAGAATCACCTTTCTCTTGTTTGTGTCAGCACAATTTTTATTTCAATATTTAATTGTTCGTCGAAGAAATGACAACAATACTACTCAAATAGTAATCATAATATAATTTATTTTTATTTTTTTTAGGAAAAATCATAATATAATTTGGTCAAAGTTCAAAACACGCTCTCCCCAAAGTTTGATTGGTCTCTTCCTCACAAGCCACTTAATGACTTAATTATTTTATTTAAACAATTCTGATCACATTCTCTTCAAATACTAAAAATTCCAAATTTTAAAAGTATTTAAGAAGCATACCATTTCTCCTTAAAAAAAAAAAAAAAGGAAAAAGAGAGAGTATTTTACAAGTCTAATAGCTAATGGACATTTTGTGTATGGCCTTATCTTTGTACAGGAAAAAGATACATAAGTAACATAACCCTCTTCACAGGTAGAAATCCAAAGATAGACAAACATCACTCTAAGCCTTCTGCACAAAAAGTGAATCCCAAATGGAGTACCACAAAACCTAAAACCAAGACTCCTTTTTCCTCGAGTGAAAAAAAGTGGTGGAAACCAAGAAATCTTGCCAACCCTTCAAATCTTTCATTTGTTAACTAAAACCATCTTTTCCAAACACCCCCCAAAATCTTATCAAGATTCAACTAAAGAAGAAAAAAAAAACCATGCTTTGATTCATCAAGATTCCACCAATGGGTTTGCCCAGAAATCCCTGTTGGTTTATCCCTCTTTTCCTCTTCATTTTAACCATTCTTGAGCTCACCCCATTATCCCAATCTGCAACAGACTACACCACCTTAGTGTACAAGGGCTGTGCAAAACAGGCTTTATCAGATCCAACAGGGGTTTATTCACAAGCCCTTTCTTCCCTGTTTGGCACTCTCATTTCACAGTCCTCAAAATCCAAATTTTTCAAAACCACCTCAGGAAATGGGCAAACCACAATCACAGGCCTTTTCCAATGCAGAGGTGATTTATCAAATGTTGATTGCTATAACTGTGTTAGTAAACTACCTATTCTTATAGACAAGCTCTGTAGCAAGGTTATTGCAGCAAGAATCCAGCTGTTTGGGTGTTATATGCTGTATGAGGTTTCAGGGTTTGTTCAGATATCTGGGATGGAAATGTTGTACAAGAGTTGTAGTGGGAAAAATGTTGGTGGGGCTGGGTTTGAAGAGAGGAGAGATACTGCTTTAACTTCACTTGAAAATGGCATGAGTAGTGGCAATGGGTTTTATACAACAAGTTATGAGGCTGTTTATGTGTTGGGGCAATGTGAAGGTGATGTTGGAGCTTCTGATTGTGTGGAGTGTGTGAAAAGTGCTGTTCAGAGAGCTCAGGTTGAGTGTGGGAGCTCTATTGGTGGTCAAATTTATCTTCACAAGTGTTTTATTGGTTATAGTTATTATCCTAATGGGGTCCCTAAAAGATCATCTTCTGGTTCATTTTCTTCTCCTTCTTCATCAGGTAATAATTACTTTTCTTTATTTTTTCAGTGTTTTTGTGTGTAATTTTTTGCACAGATAATGTGACTTTACATGATGTTAGATGGTTGAGTTGGATTAAGACATTTCTTTAGACTTGTATTTTAACTTTGATTTATGAGCTCTCTCCATTGATGTTATTTAATAAGTATTTTTTGGTTAACTAGCAATAAAAATATTGATCAGTGAGGGATATGTTTTTATCAATGTGGGAGATGTTTATGTGTTGATTTTTCAAGATTTGTCACTTTAAACAAGATGATTGTCAAACATAGATTTGTGGGCCTAATATCTGGATTTGATATTGTTAATCCAAAGAGCTATTAATTTTTTTTTTTTTTGAGGTGTATTAATTTGTTTTTAATAATGCAAGTTGTGCTTGATTATTATAGGGCCAGGGCCAAATACAGGAAAAACAGTGGCTATAATATTAGGAGGGGCAGCAGGAGTGGGGTTTGTAGTCATTTGCTTGCTGTTTGCAAGAGGTTTATTGAAGAAAAAAGATGGTAAGCAAGAAAATATGTTCTTGTTTTGATGTGTTTTCTCAATCTGATGCTGTTTGGTTAATGGTGTTTCAATTTTTTGTATGCAGATTATTGAGAGCAATTTGAGTCTAAACAAAGATCATTCTTGAGGTGGAGCCTTTCTCCTCCTTTAAAATGCTACACAAATTAGAAAACCATTTCTAGTTTGTTATTTTTAAGGGATCGGACGATTGATCGAGCGAGCGATGTCGATTTTCAGTGTAACAACTCCGTACCTACCGTGTAAAAAAATCGGTCGATAAAGTAGGTTTTTTTTTTTTTTCAAATTTATTGTTTAGCATTTTTCATCTCTTTGGGATGAGAAATCAAGTTATTGGTAAGAAAAGTTGCTAGAGAAATTTTATTGTTGTCTAATGCTGAGAATGAACTTATGGTCACCAGAATCGGATAGTTGTTAAGTGGATAAGACTCTCAAGTCCAGATCAAATGTTCGAATTCGATTCTCACCACTCCTCCCTCCCGGGATATGTACTCAAACAAAAGAACTTATGGTCACCAGTTAAGAGAAATACAAGTGCCAACCAATTTTGGCCTTGTTGTCCCATTTGCCATGTGACTTATTTTGTCATTTTTCAATTCTTGTCTGAACAATTGTTCTCTATGTTCTTCAAATTTTTATGCTTTTAAGGAAAAGCTTCCTCTCTCTGCGTGTATGTCTGACTGGTTGTATATTGTTTGTATTTAGCTTTTAGTGAAGTCAAAGCATCTACATAAATTCAATTAATAAAAGGGTCAAACCATTGTGAGTCAGTCTGTTTCCAGGTTGTGAAAATCTAGAAGCCCAGTACAAGGGTTTTCCTTTCTCCCTAACAGCCCCTTTCCCAGTCAAACAACACCCTTCTCAATTTCCAACAATTTTTATCCTTTTTAAAGAAGAATTTTAAATTCATGTTTTGGGTTGCTGTAATGCTGTTAATGTTGTTGGAATTAAATGCTATCTCAAATCTACAATTATAAGATACCTCATTCTTTGAAATGTTATTATAAAATGAAGAGCACAACAATGCTTGAGGAAATATTATAGTTGATTCCATTGAAATAACAATTTTATGGTTAAAATAATTTTAAAATATGTTAAGTAATTAAGCACACATAATTTCAGAGGTCAGGAGACAGTACACCATGACCAAGGACCAAGGTATTTTGCCGTCAAAATTGAAATGAGATTTAAGGGTGTTTGGACCAAAATAGACCTTACAGAAACTCTGAACTATCATATAGAACGAAAATATCAACTACAATATAATATAAATATCAATTACAATAACGAATTTGCAATATCAATTTTAAAATATATTTTCTTTAATATGTTTCATTTTTATTTTATTAGTTGAATTCAATTGAGTATGGAGATTTACCACCACATATTGAGCAACTTGTAATTTTAAATTGCAAAATGATCTTTCATAAGAGCGCTATAACATATAGGGATAATTACAAAAATTATATGAGGTTTGAACTAATTACAAAAGAAATCTAATTTTTATTTTGAAAATTACAAAAACATATTGAATTTTGATTCCGTCTTATACTTTTCCTCTTTAAAACATTTCAACCCCCTAACATTTATAGAAATATTAGGATTACTCAACAATTTAAGAAAAATCAAACCTTAAGGAATTTTCTGCAGTTTTCAAAAACTTCTGAGTTTGTTAGTAATCATCCCAAACCTCAGGGTCTTTTCTGTAATAATCTCTATTATATATAATCGGCTAACATTTTCCCGTTGCTGCCTAATTTTAGTAAAATCTATTATAATGAATTAACTCTCTTAAATTTAATAAATCATATTTTTCCAGCCTGAAAAATAGTGTTGTTGTAGTATTATGCAATTGTTTTTGTAGTATAATAAAAATAGTGTATACACAATAGAAACTCTAAAGCCCAAACGAATGTTCCCATGCTCGTCATTGACACATGCAGGGATTTATTATTAGTCCACAGGAGTGAAACCTCTTTTGATATACTGTAGACATGAAAATGGCATATTAACAAGTTTCTCAACTTACAAGGGCTTCGGACATTAAGGTGTTCAAAACCATATTCAAGTCTGAACCTTCCTCAGGTCTACCGAAACCTCTACATACAACAAGAGATGTATTGCACACCCAAGGTACAGAAACCGTGTACGCAAAACCATTACCAGAAATCTCATTATCTAACAGAACATCTTTGTACGCATGGCATACTCGAGAGATATGCTTTCCCATTGGCAAAAAGGAGAGATTGTGTGGATTTGGTGCGTCAACACCCAAGTCAACATCTGAATGTAAGTTCACCACAACTGTTCCATGATCCGGATGAAGACGGTTCGCCAGAGCTTGGACGAACGGCGAATAGGGGTCCCACAACTTGTGGGGAAAAATGTCTTCTCCATCATAGGCATCAATAAAGATGATGTCATAGATATTTGCATTTTCGAGAATGAACTTCTCCGCGTCTGAATTGAACAAGAGTAGCCTTTCATGAGTGCCTTTCCACAGTACCTCCTCAATGGGATCTGGTTTTGGACAGGCGCGTTTACCAGATGGTGTCATAACTGAGAAAGCAGGAAAACCCATTGCTTGAATTGAAGCTGAGATTACAATAGGGTCGATTTCAACTACGTGAACTACAGCGCCTGAAGACGATTCCAGAATAAGCAGTTGAGCCACTTAACATAGAGTGAATAGCAAAACTTTTGAACAAAACAAAGAACAGGGTAGATAAAGATGGGCAAAAGACAAAAATGTGTACTAGAAAATAAATTTTTTAAAGAAAGAGCATAAATGTCGATCCATAGTCGATAAAGTTACAAATTCTATGCATTCTTCAGAGCCACCAAAATTCAAACTACACCTAGTTAAAGACTATAAAAATATATTGACGATTTAGTATTCATCTTTAAAACATTGCCAAAAAATTATATATAAAAAATAATCAACTGTGGTCCAAATTCAATTGTTAGCTCTAATGAAAACCACAAAGAGATGATAAACACAGATATCTGAAACTATATTTCTTGGATCACTGAATGCAAAAGGAAGTTCATTTTCGGACCTCGTATTTTAGTAGCCAAAAACAAAGGTATGCTTCCTCCACCATGACCGATGCACAAAATATTCATACTTTGTTTCCCATGGATAGCATTCTTGATGAGATCAGAATTACATGATGAGATGGTAGCCAATCCAGCAGATATCATGCTCTTCACATCTGCAGACAAAGACATAAATCAGAAAAACAGACTCCTATTCTTGCTCCAGAGAAGGAATGGAGCAGGAGATGGAGAATGGAGCATTTCGATCATTTGCAGAAAGGGAAGGTACGAGGAAATAATTCCGTCCATATTTTACTGGAACAATCTTTTATTTGCATTTACTCTTTTGAATCTTGTAACACTTCCAGACTCTGAAATTGAACTCAATGACCTTATGTAACACACATCTTTCTACTAATTGCTTCTTTCAAAAATTGTAAAAGAACCACAGTCAAGGTTTGTTATATGTTGCTCTAGATTGCGTTCTGTTCTCACTTTCTCTGTTGAAGACAAAAATGGTACATTTTGAAGATAGAACTAACTATAAGCTTGATATATGTCTCTATCTGCCTTACAGAAGACATGCTGATAAATAGAGTCTCGGCTAGATGCATCATGGGATTTACAACAAGTGCACTCAATAGAATCAAGATATAAATCTCGAACCAGCATTTTCATAAATAATATGTTATCCATGTGTTGAGATGAATTAAGGAACGAAATTTCCAGTGCCATAATATGATGTTAAAACAACATATAACATAAGAAGAAATCATGCATATCCAGTTATACTTGGTCATCAGCCAGTTTTCACAAACTCCTTTTTGATTAAAAATAACACTACGTACTTTAAGAAGAGAGCATAATACATATGGAAGTTACTGCTTGATGGAAACAAAATATCATAAGGATCTAAACCGACAAAAGCAGTAACAAAGACAAATTGTAAGGATAGACACCCACAAGTTTGATAACCCCACAAGGAAGGTGCACTGTTGATTTGAACAGAGCTTTTAAATGCAATGGAGTTTGTAATGCATTGCAAAGAGTATCAATTGAGGGGCATTAACAGCTTCTTTCAAGAAACACTACCAAAACTATGCACACACATGAATGGAAAATAAAATAAAATGGAGCATAAGAATAAAATTAGATCCTATGGTTTCTACAGGAAAATCTCTAAAGAGGAACTGCAAAAAGAAAAACTTTGGATGGAATTACAGGGAACAGCCAAACAATGTGCCTGCTGCATAAAGCACAAAGAGCCAGGTTCGTCCTCCCTATATGCAGCCAATACTTTTACGGTGCTTTGGCGAGTATGGTCATTAAAGTGAAGTGTTCTCCATTCGTAACCACTAACTCGGAATCTTCCATGATGTTTAAAACCTGGACACATCTCTGCATACCTCTGTTCAAGCCATTTTTCAGTTCTTGCCCAGTGCAATCTATCCTGCACCAATGTTACACCTATTAATTACTACAATACTGCAAAAAGATGAGTCTTCCAACTTCCAATAACGGTACTTTTAGAAGTAATAAGCTACGTGAAGAAACGAAATCACGTGTGGATTATTCTGAAATGAAAATTAGGGCATTTAAACAATGTTGAAAGGAGTAATTAAAATAATTTGATACTCAAAACAAAATATAAATGTACTGAAATCATTCAAGTTAACATTTAAAATAATTCCAGTAATCAAGTTAATTCATTGCTTGAACATACTGTTACCATATAATTTCAGTAAAATTATCAACTGGGAGATAATCAGAAAAGTAAGTCAAATGGTTAAGACCTCAATGATATTGGATAGCAACAAAAGGGATTGTACATGCATAATATGCACATAATAAAAGTCAACTTCGTTTCCTCAAAAAAAAAAAAAGTCAACTTCGAGTGTGAATCTTACGCTTTAAAAGAGAACTCCTAACAGGATCTTAATTGAAGTTGGCTTGTATAACTTAACCTGTTCCGGTAACAACCTAGTTTGACCTGTTCACAAAATCACGTGATTTAACTCGTCGAATCCATATCATGTAAGACAAACCCTCACCAAATGCACCAGCTACAGAGCAAAGTTCAGCAGGCTAAACATACAAATGAGCTCAGAATCGCTCATTTCAAAACAAAAGATTATCAGATTCTTGAGTTGAAAACATCATATTCAATTCCAATTCAGATGGTTCCTTATACTAAAGAGAAAACAGCTCACTATCAATCATTACAACATGTACAAACACGAAAAGCAATGAAAAATAAAAAAATAAAATGTAAGCTTTAGATCATATCCAAACGTACTGGTTTGGAACAAGGGTGAGCTAGCACAGATACGACGCCGTTTCCATTATGGGAAACTTCTCGGAAAACGTTGCGGCTATTAGAGGAGTCGCTGTCCCACCACTCGGTGGAGTAAAACCAATCGCCTTCGTCCTCGAAATGGCGGCGATTAATCGCCGTTGAATACCGCCGGAGGCTCGATTTTAGGTTGTGTCTCACTAAATTAAACATTTCTGCAATCAGAATTTGATGGAAATAATTATTTTTTGTGGCAGAGAAAAGCCCCTGCTGAAGGCAAAGCAAGTATAGGGTTTAGGGTTTATGATTTGAGTAATAAATTAGGGATTACATAACTCCAGTTCTCTTTAAAAGGGCTGTTCTGAAATTTTGGGGAAATTAAACTTGAAAACTGAAAACTACTACACTACTGCATTAGTTTATATTAATGGGAGAAAATAAAAGAAAAAAAGTTGATTTATGTAGTTTAATTGCTCCCAATGATCTGCAGGCAGATAAGTCGCACTAGACAAATCTTGTGTCACATATTTTTGTATTAGGCAATCATATGTGTCATGCTCGACCAAATAATATAGATGTGTAGATTCAAAATTGAGATACTTAGCCTCAAGAACTCACCAAACACACCACTAAGTCACCCGTTTAGGGCAAATGTGTTCTATTTTTCTTACATGTAGATGTCTTATTAATTTCATTGCATTGTAATTGCGAGAGACATTTTCTGTTATGGATGTTTTGACAATATTATTTTGTTTTAGTTATTGAAATCTATATATATCTATATACATATAAATATAGCGACATGTTTCCAAAATTATTTTTCTGCCTAAAACTACTTTCTAAAAAACTTTTTCTAACTTTATTTTATTTGTTTTAATTATGCAACTATATTTTATCAAGTTAATGGTCATTATTTTGATATAATCAATTTTTAGATTCCGAATTACCAAATTTTGACATTATAATTTTTGTAAGAATATTTTAATGAAGAAAGGCAATTAAACGGAAGTTGATTAGATTTAATTTTATGTACTGGTACTTTAATTTTGTTAAACAAGTCAATGAAATATTTGATACATTTAATTTAGTTATGGTTTAAATCGAGTATATGCCTTATATATATAAAGTCGCTTCTTAATAGTATGGATAATTTTTCACACCTAAATGCACCTTCTCAAAATAGTAAAAATATCTTATTATATTTTCTTTTTCTAGTCATTAGGTTCTTTTAAAACAATTATTATATATATCATTTAATATGGTAACAAGTTAATTAACATACAAAAGTTACATATGACAATTTGTCTGCTAAAAATGTTAGCATTGAAATTAAATATTCGTTAATTTGGTAGGATTAATATTAAAAATCGTAATTGATTGCAATCCGATTATTTATGTTACTACCAATCACTACTAACAATGGATTTTGATAACAATTGAATTATTATTGTAAACTGAATATTTGTAGGTCGCACGGGGTGTAAGTAAGGTTTAGAAGGGGGGTTGAATAAACCTTACCAACTTTTCGATTTTAGTTCTTTTAAAATATGACAGAGTTAATACACAGCTAAGTCCTTGAGGGACAACTAAGTTAGTTAATCAGCAGAGTTAGCCACTCAATAGACTCGATAGAGCTGTTGATAGAATAACTCAGCTGCTTAGTCTAAACCTTAACTTGGCTGTGATAAGTTTTTCAGCGAAAGACTTAACACCCTTAAATTTGATTTAACTTTGTTTTAACACTTGATTTTAGCACTTAGTAATTTATCAGTTGGATATCAAATTATCAGTAGATATAAAATATGTGTGCAGAAATGTAAATATGCTGAAATGTAAATGACACAAGTAAATTTTATAGAGGTTCGAAGATGGGGTAATTCTTCTACTCCTCTCTTCTCCAACTCCTGCAGGAATCCACTAAGTAATGATCAGTTTACAAAGTGGTTATCAGTCTAGAGACAAGTCTTGATCACGTAGCTGACTTGCTCATTGGACTCAGTCTAGAGATGCCTTGGTCACACAGCTGGCTTCTCGTCCGACTCGGCTTTTCTTCACAGGCGCTGCCTTTGCTACTCTCACTTTCTCAAGTTTCTTGGATTTGATCACGAAGCTCTCCAATAACTTGAGATTGGTTCGACCTTGAACCTTCCCACAATTGTCTTTGGAAAGTAGACCCCTTTTGATTCATCAAAAGTTTCCTCTTCAACAGTTTGAAGTTGTCTTTCCTTCACAACTTGGTGTTGGATCGATTTCCTTCGAGATTTAGGCTTGAGGATTTTGCTTGAATAACTTGAGAATATCTTGCAGGTTATAGTTTGAATATTGCTTGCTCGTTTGTGGTTCAGGTAACCTTTTCTCAATAATATTCCTCAGCTTTTTATAGTGAACTTTTAAAAATCTGCCCGTTGAAGAGATAGGCTGATTTTCAAAAGTCACATGTGTTCGTTGGCTTGTCTTGTTGTAGTCCTTGATGTTGACATTTCCTCGCATTTAATGTCTTGCAACATTGCAACGTATCTGACATTTGGTGCAGTGCTTCCCATTGGTTTGTGCCTTTTGCACACAACTGGAACTAACACTTTATCTCGACAACTTTAACAGTTATTATTCGAGTAACATTCTTGACTTTCATCAACGGATCTCGTTCAGTTGTCTTGACTTTTATTCCCAGGTGACTTTGAGTTAGCTTCCAATCAATGGATGACTCATCTGTCACTTCAACTTGAGACTTGGCTTCTTGAGTTGACTTGACTGACTCTTCACACAGCTGTATCACATCCGATACTCCTTCAGTCGAGTTCTTGACATTTCTTCCTTGCCATACTCAGTTTCTCTACAACGGAGTCTTGAGTTTAGTCTTCAGTTGAATTCGTTATTAGATAAATGTTTTTATCATGATTTTGATGATTTTGTTCAAATGTGTTTTTAAACCAAAACAATGTCCCTAAATGTTGTCTAAATACTTCCGATTGATTTAAAATGTTTCTACTATTTTTCGGAGTATTTCTTGGAGTTTATTTTCGATAAAAAGTTGGACAACACATCTGTTTCAGGCTCGACTGGTCGCCCTATAGGGCAACCCGTACCTGAGTTGAATTTTGGAACAGAAAAAGGGACGTAAAAAAAATTAGGGAGGGCGACCGGTCGACCGGGGTGGTCGACCGGTAGGGGACGGCCAGGTCGACCAGACCTGGCGGCCGTACTCCCTCCCGAAGTTCTTTGTCTTCTGTTTCGATTTTTAATCAACCCCAACCGGTCAAGATCAAGGGCGACCGGTCGCACCCCCTCCGACCGGTCCCCTTATGTAAAAATCGCAGAAAACCAATTTGAATCTTATCTCTGCGCGATCGGTCGAACCCCTGGTTTATCAGCAAACTATCCGTTGCATTTTCAGACAACTTTTCCCTATTTTGTGGGATTGATTTCTAACAGCTATATTGATGATTTTAAATGGTTTCTTTTGCAGCAAATCACTCCCCAAGGAGGAGCCTATGTCTGGAAATCAAAGCCAAGACCTCTCCTATAAATAGAGGCTTCATTCAAACAACAAGACACAACATACTACACAAGCAAAGAGCAAATAAGCAAACTTTCATATATCTTGTTGAATTAGCCTAATCACTTTCACTTGCACACATTTGAGGTCTAGGCTTTCAATTCTTGATTACACTTGTACTCATATTGTATTATTCACTATTGAGTTGTAATCTTGATTTTGTCATCATTCAACACAAGACATCCTTGTGAGTATTCTTGTGGTAAGAATACACTTGGGTGATCTAGGTGATAGGTGTTTGGAGAGTGTGGTACTCTTCAAAGGTGGTGAAGGAAGATTGTGGTAATATCCTTGAAGGTGTTGTAAGAGGGTTGTGGTAATCCTCAAGGTGTTGTATTAATTTTGGTAATTAATAAAATTTCTTTTTCTTTTTCAAACCCATCCCTGATATCTTTGGGGTGGTAGAGCACGTAGTCCCTAGGTGGGGTGAAGCTCTTTAAATCAACGTGTGTTGTTTGTTTTCCGCATTTAGCTTTCATCTTTGCTTGATTATTCGAAAAAGAGGGCAAAATATGAAAACCGAGATAATCTATTCACCCCCCTCTAGATTATCGTAGCCACTTGGACTAACATTCGTGTATATCCAGGCATAGCTGACTTGACTCAGCTCATTCAACCCTATCTATTACAATACAAATTACAAGGAAAATAGGGTGCCAACTTTCTAGTTTAAGTTTTACATGGCATTCATCAAAATCTAAACAATAAATTTCCCAACAATTTCCTCCTTTTTGATGATGCCAAAACTTGAAAACATTAAATAAAGTGTAAACAACACAGATACATACAGCGCAATGCAGAAACAAAGAATGTATGTGTTGAATAGATCATTTTATTGATCATATCATTCTTGTCCTTTACACAGCTGTTTACAAGGTGTATCAGAGCATACTCATATCTAGCAAACTACACACATCTATGCCACGATACAGATACAAAGTGAGATGATTCAAAAACACTTTATAGAGTGTACATATGACTTACAAAAATGCATTTACAAAAGTAAAATACATGAAGGGTTCACAACAACTCTTCATCGCCTTCGCTTCCTCCTTCTTTCCTCTTCAGCTCTGTCATCATCAGCTCTCTTTCTTTTCTTTTCTTCTTCAGCTGCTTTCTTCTTTTCATAAGCTCTCTTCGCAACATCGTCTTTTCGCTTCCTTTCTTGTCTCTCTTGCCATAGTTGATCTTGTCTTTTGTTCTCCTCTTCAATTCTCTTCACATATTCAACATTCTTTCTAGCCACTTCCAGATTGGCTACTGCATCATACCCAGCCCAATAGATCCTTCCCTTCTTGCCTGGATCTACGTATTCAATATTTTTGGGCAAAGGTCTAGGTCGAAAACCTCTTCCTCCACCACTTCTTCCTTTTCCTTTGGGTGTATCTTTGTCAGAGTCTTCTGTTTACCACCAATGGTTCTTTAGTCCGCTGCGCCATCGCCTTCTTCTTCACATAACTTGGACCCTTCTCCCGATGAGATCCTGGCTTGGGCTAACGGCATATTCTTGAAATAGCCTTCGGATTCGAGAGTTTGAAATTCTTCAACCGATCTTGGCTCGTTTCCGTCATCTGGAATGGCATCTTGATCCTTTCTTGCCGGAATGCCACCAAATTGTTTCAACATTTCTTCAACGCGGGCATCCGTTATCTTGTCGAACTCCTCCATCCCTGCTTCTACAATTTTTCTCTTCTCTGATATGGGCACATCAGAGTGTTGGATCGACAGAGTCACTAGAAGTTTGCTGATTATAGATGCTGTCACATGACCTTGCTGAGGGGTTTCAACAATCATCAGGGTCAAATCCTTTGACCTTTCCCCCTCAATAGGTTTTCCTTCTCCTTCTCAACATCTATTTTATCCTTTTGCTTCTCAGCTGTTTCTTCCTTCAATTTCTTCAGGTATTCCTCTTCCCCCTTTTTGGCATCATCGAAGGAGAGAGGAACCCCATGGAACATTCCTGCGAGCATAAAATCCAATCGGCTGAGAGTTGAGTTCTGCTTAGAGTCTGTTGTGGCATGTGCGGTTTGAAAATTCTGAGCGAGTGGCCTTTGATTCAGCTGCCACCAGTTTCATTTCAGCCATAAGAAGGTTGAACTTCGTATTCATGTTCTCTTCAAAACACGCAAAATTTCTTTTCGATGAAATTCACGCAGTAACTCCATTTCAGTTGTATGGGAGGCATGCAATCTCTCCATATAGGTCTGCATCCTCTGCTTCATGTTAGCATTGTTAGCACTCCACACCAGCATTCTGTTATATAGTGCCTTGAAGTAGCGAACTTGCTCGAGAGGCATGACACTCTGCTGTTGAGACCATTCCCTTATCCTGACCACCACTCCTCTTAAGTCTGCTATGAGAGTGGCATCTCTGTTGTCCAGGCGCATGTCGAGAGAGGCTTGGTGCCGTTCAATCTTCTCAATCTCTTCACAGATCTTCTTGAATATTTCACGCATCTCAGCTGTCTGACTTGAGTCAGCTGCCGCCACTCTGCATCAAAGTTGAAATCAGCTGGCACAATTGAGTCAGTAGTAATTATGGGTTCTTCTTGGACAATGTAGCGCTTTTGTTCTCTCGTAGTCTCTTCTTCTAGCACATGCAACTCGAGAGAAAAGGGAAATACATCCTCAATTGCATCATCTCGCACGTGAGATATTGTGTGCGAGGTGGTCACTGCTGCGACTCACGTAGCTGCGCGATTGAAGTTGTTGCGGTGGGGGCGATTGATTGTTTTTGCCCGGACCGGTGAGCTCACTATCTTTAACAGCTTCCTCGGCCTCAGAGGTTTTGCCATTTGAGTAGACTGGTCCTCGGCTGTATCATCAGCGTCATCGGATGATGATGAAACCTGGGGGCTTAAATCATCATCAAATTTGAATGTTTGACGAGCATCTTTGAAACTCAACTGACTCGTCTGCGGAAGAACATCCTCAGCTGGGTCCTGTTGTTGTGCATCAGGGGTGGACTCAGCTTCATCTTCAGATCCCAGAAATGATATATCAGGGTTGTCTTGGGAATCATGAAGTGCACTAATCTCCTTATCAGATTCTTCAGTGTGAACCGGAGGGATGTTCTACTTTTCTTTCTCTTTACCCAGGGAAGTCTCAACCTCCATCGGGCCTTCAATACCTTTAGCAGTCTCAACTGTAGAAAGGCCTTCTACATTCCCTTCGACAGACGCAGTTGTCTTAGGGTCTTGGACAGTGGCATCCGAAGGAGTCTCAACCCCTTGGATTGCACTTTCAGTGCCCAGAGTGTTAACTCTTGGGGCTTTTCCAACCTATGCCTCGACTACACCAGCAGCGTCCTCAGCCTGCAAAGCAATTGGCACTTCAGCTGGGATAGACTCAACTGTCCGACCTTCATCAGTGGCATTCTGCTGTGATTCTTTTTCCTTTTCCACTTTGCCTCCTTTCTGCAATGTGGAGTCATCTCCAGCATCCTCCGATCTTGCTGTAGTGGAGTGAGTTTCCCCTCGGTGGCACACCACCGAGTGATGATGGTGGGGTCACTCTTCTCCAGACTCCCGGCTGCTTCCGTTGAGTGCTCAGCTGTGGGGGCTGGTGGTAAAACACCTTCAGTAGGGGTTGGCTCAACTTGGGTTCCCAAATTCCCAGTCTCATTGCCAAGTCCCTTGAACCCATCTTCTGAGTGTACTGGGGACGTGGTCACAACAATAACTGTGGCAATCTGCTGCACCACTCCCAACGGGTCTATCTCCAGGAGAGATTTTGAAGACTCTCCTGGTCTTTCCATCAACTGCTGCTCATGCATTAGCCTGGATTCCCTTAGAGCTTGCTGCATATCGGACTTTTCTGATGCAACCATGGGATCCAAGTCTTCATCGGTGTCAGACAACACATCTAAATGAGGATGCGTATGTTCCAGAGTTCCAGTAAGAGGGCATATACTGGCCTTCTCACGAGCTTCTGCTTCTTCAGCTGCTTTGGCTTGTTCATTCTCCTTGAAGATTTGTAAGATATTTAAGCAATTTTCTTCATCAAGGGCCTGAATCACCTTGGTGATGCCGTTCAACAATTCCTCCTCCTCTTCTATGAACTCGGGCTTCAAATTGCTCCCTTGAGTTCCCTCCGCCCTCCATTCGCGTAGACGGCGCTAGATGTCTGGGTGTATTGGAGAATACATGATGACATCATCATCGTCATCTTGTTCTTGTCCTTCCTTTTCTAGAATGGAAGGTAACATGTTTTGCTGCTCTTCACCTTCAGTAGCATCCGGAGCAGGCGGAGAGACAATCTTTTCAACTGGAGATTCAGTCATCTCAGCTGCTTCTTTATCCTCAACTGTCCTCTTCACAACTGTGTCTTCTGGGGGCCTCTGCTGATTGCCTTCAGCAGACTTTCTCAACGATGAGTAGCAGACTCAGCTGTCTTTTCAAGCTCTGACAGCTTGGAGATTCTCTTCCTTCTCTTGGTTTTAACTAGAGGAGTTTAAGTTCGATTCCTCTTTTTCGGGTTCCTTGGCGGCGGGCCGGAGCATCTTTCTTAGATGGAGCTGCCTTTCTAGGCTTGCGATCCTCTGATTTCTTATGGTGGAGAAGGTATTTGGGCTTCTTCTCTCCCTCGGCTGCGGGGCGAGACACACGGTTCTCGGGCGGTGACTTGGCTGCAAGGGCAGGGGCGTCCATTGACTTTGTTGCAGGGGCAGTCTTCTTCTTTGCAGCTTTCTTCTTGGGATGGGAGGAAACGACTGTGTCCTCGGGGTCAGCTGATTCCCCCTCACTTGTATCCGCCCTCTTCGCATGGGCTCTCTTCTGGGCTCTTGAAAGGTTAGCCCTGAACATCTTCTTGTTTACATGGAAGGGCTTTCCATGTTGAAGGGGAATGCCCTTCGCTTCCATCAAATGCCCAATAACTAGGCCATAGCCAAGTGATCCTCCAAAGGATCCATCTTCCTTGAAAGATTTATTCACAATGTTATGACAGAGTCTGTTGTACACGAACTCAGCCTAGTTAACTTTCTTTCCTTGAATGATCGCAGCCATGACGATCAGCTTAGTCTTTGATAGCTGGTTGAAGTTTTCGAACTTCATGTCCACACATTTTGAGATGACATCCATCAGCTTATGATAGTCGTCCTTCAGCAACTTCGTCTCAGCTGTGTAGACTACCTTCGAGCACACTCCGGTTTGGCTACTTCTTTCCATGGAGTAGCCAAGTCCACATCAGCTTTGTTTATTTCCGTCATGCCCTCAGACGGCAGCAAACAGTGCTCCGCAAGGTCCTTAGCAGTAATCATGATGTCCTTGCGGTGGATGGAGGACTTGATACCTTCGTCCTGCACCTCGGCATTCACATAGAACTGCGCCACCTCTTCCAGGTAGGTGTGCGAGTACTCCAAAGTAAGAAAAGGCCTGAGACCAGACTTTTCCAACATATCAACTATCTTCTTTACTAGGGTTTCATCAGAACCCTGCTTCACCATTCCTCCAAAATCCACAGTCGAACCAGAGTGGATTTGCTTCGATAACTTGACAAAATCAATCTTTGGTGCCATTTTTAGAAGTTTCTACCGATTAAATCTTGATGAACTTGCTTGTGATCTTGTAGGTTTTTGAGAGAAAAGAACTTGCTTTCGAATGTTTGAAGATGAACAGTTTTAGGTGTGAGAGAGAAAATTGAAAGAAGGAGTATATAAGGGTTATGAAAGGACGTGTTTTCGGTTTTTGAATTTTGATCGAGATCAACGGCTCAGATTTAGCACGTTGATCAGCATTTAATTGCTCGCATTTAATGCGGCAACATTTATATCCAATCATATGCTTACCCAGTCATTATTACGCTGACGTCATCCTTAAAAACATTCCCGCTCATTAAAAATTACTGCATTTTTGTCACTTAGCTCATAAATGACTCAGCTTACTCCACAAATGACTCAACTCTTCTTCTCTCCTTTCGTTTAGTGACTCAGCTGTCAGCTAACTCGATACAACTGACTTTCCGATACGGCTGATTTACTTGGCTGATTTGAAAGCCTTGTTCATTTCTCACTTTCTATCTTTCATCTCTTTTGATTGAGTCTTTTGAGTATTAACTCACCCAATTAACCCTAGCTCATTCTTAAGCTCTTCAAATCTTGTTTCGTATAAGGGTTTGGTGAAAATGTCAGCTAACTGTTTATCAGTTGAGATGTATTCCAAGATGATATCTTTCTTTTCAACATGATCTCTTATGAAATGATATCTAACATCAATGTGCTTTGTTCTTGAATGCAACACATGATTTTGAGTGATTGCAATAGCACTTGTGTTATCACACATAATTGGAATCTCTTTTTCTTCAATTTCATAATCACTCAGTTTTTGTCTCATCCATAATACTTGGGCACAACAAATGCCCCTGATGTATATAATACTGCTTGTGGATGTGGCTATTGAGTTTTGCTTCTTGCTAAACCAGGAAACCAATTTGTTTCCAAGCATTTGACATGTACCTGAAATACTCTTCCTCTCAACTCTACATCCAGTATAGTCAGAGTCTAAGTAACCAATAAGCTTGAATCCACCTTCCTTTGGATACCATAAACCAACTTCTTGACATCCCTTCAAATATCTTAGGATTCTCTTAGCTGTAGTCATATGGCTTTCTTTAGGTGCAGATTGGAATCTTGCACATACACCTATTGCAAAGGTGATGTATGGTTTGCTTGCTGTTAAGTAGAGCAGTGAACTAATCAGTGCTCTGTATCTTGTTTGATCTACAGGCTTACCATCTGCATCCATGTCCATATTGACTGATGTATTCATTGGTATTATCATAGAAGACTTCTCTTCCATACCAAATTTCTTCATTAAATCTCTGGTGTACTTTTTTTGACTTATGAAGGTTCCATCCTTCAGCTGTTTAACTTGAAGTCCTAGAAACAAGGTCAGCTCTCCCATCATGTTCATTTCAAATTTGCCTTACATGAGGTTTGAGAACTTATCACACAGCTCTTTGTTTGTGGATCCAAAAATGATATCATCCACATATATTTGAACAAGCAATATACTCTCTCCATCTTGAATTCTGAAGAGTGTTCTGTCCACTTTGCCTTTGGTGAATCCATTGTCAGTCAGAAATTGAGACAATGTGTCATACCATGCTCTAGGTGCTTGTTTCAATCCATATAAAGCTTTCTTGAGCTTGTACACCTTATCTCCAATAATCTTCTGCTCAAAGCTTGGAGGTTGCTCAACATAGACCTTTTCTTCCAACAATCCATTTAAAAATGCACTTTTGACATCCATTTGATATACAATGAAGTTCTTGTGTGCAACATAGACAAGAAACATCCTTATTGCTTCTAATCTAGCAACAGGAGAAAATGTTTCATCAAAATCTATTCTCTCTTCTTGGCAATACCCTTTGGCTACCAATCTTGCTTTGTTTCTTACCACAGATCCTTCCTCATTCATCTTGTTTATGAAAACCCATTTTGTTCCAATAACATTCTGATGGGTTGGTCTCTGCACCAATTCCCATACCTTGTTCCTTTCAAACTGATTCAGCTCTTCCTGCATGGCTTGAATCCAATGTGTGTCATCCAATTCTTGGGACACATCTTTTGGCTCTATTTGGGAAATAAAACAAGAGAACATTGCTTTTTGCTGAGCTCTAGATCTGGTTCTTACACCATCTCTCACATCTCCAATGACTAGCTCTGGTGGATGGTCTCTCAACCATCTCACATCAGGTTGAAGCAAGTCAGCTGGGTTCAGACGTCTTGCAGCTGTGTTGTTTTGAGCAGCTCTTTCATCATCATTCAGCTGCAGATTTTCCAGCTGTCTTTGATATTCAACTATCTCTTCTTCATCTTGATTGATTACTCCCGCTTCAGCTTCAACATAATGATTCTTCTGCATAGTTGGCTGATTCAGCTTATCAGCTAACTCTTCAATGTCTTCTCCATTCACATTGGGCTCTTCAAAAACCACATGAATAGATTCTTTGGTGACCATAGTCCTCTTGTTTAATACTCTATAAGCTTTGCTTTCAGCTGAGTATCCCAAAAAGATACCTTCATCAACTTTAGCATCAAAGGCCTTTAGATTGTCCTTCCCATTATTTTGGATGAAGCATTTACATCCAAATATTCTGAAGTACCCAACATTTGGCTTTCTCCCTGTCCATATTTCATAGGGAGTCTTTGTCAGCTGTCTATTTATCATGCATCTATTTTGAGTATAACATGCAGTGTTGATGGCTTCAGCCCAAAATCTTTTAAGTCCTTGCTCCTTCCTTGAGAGTTCTGTTCCTTCTTTCAGCTACTCCATTCTGCTGTGGAGTTCTTGCTGCAAATAATTCATGAGCAATATCATTTTCAACATAATACTGAGTTATTATCCCATTGACAAACTCAGTCCCTCTATCAGATCTTATCTTTATAATGGTTTGGCTCTTTTCATTTTGAACTCTTTTCATCAGCTGAGGTAGTTTCTACAAGGTTTCTTTCTTTTTGCACATAAAGATTGTCCATGTGTATCTTGAATAATCATCCACCACCACTAAAGTGTATTTCTTTCCACTTATACTGGCTGGTTCAACAGGACCAAATAAATCCATATGCAACAGATGTAATATCCTTGTTGACGACGGACTAGACTTCTCTTTGAATGATGATTTTATCTTCTTTCCCATCTGGCATGCATCACAAACACTTTCCTTCTTGTACACTGAGTTTGGCAATCCTTCCACAAGATGACTCCTTGCAAGCTTGTTGATTGTCTTGAAGTTCAGATGACTCAGCTTCTTGTGCCACAACCAACTTGATTCGGATGTGCTCTTTGCTAACAAACAGGTGTTTGGCGTGGCAGTAGACCAGTCTACCACATACATGTTCTTCTTTCTGGATCCTTGCAGCACTATTTCATTTGATTCAATATCTTTAATTTGACACACTCCCATATGAATCAACATTGTATTATCACATTTGGTGAATTGAAGTTGAGGCCTTCAACATATGCAACATCCCTAATCCATTTTTCTTGATGGATCCAACATTTCCCTTGGAGCTTCATTTCCTCCAAATATGACTTTTGCGCCTCTAATCTCCTTGAATTTTGATAGATTTTTCTTGTTTCCTATCATATGTCTGGAACAGCCACTATCCATGTACCAGGTTCCTTGGCACTCAGCTGTTCCTTGAACCTGTAATCAAGGAAATTACTTTTTAAGTACCCATGCTTGTCTGGGTCCTGAGGGGTTAGTGCTATAAGATGATCCAACCAACCTATAGCCAAATGACTTGACTCTAAGAGGTTGCCATCTATCTGTGCCATAATCATAACTCACTTTGGCAAATTGCTTGGGAGCTTTAGGTTCATACAGTTGTCTCTTTTGTCTGTATACGTGTGTGTGTTTTAGCAATTCCCTTCTTTGGGTAGTTGTGATGTTTTTGAGTGTAGTGCCTGGGTGCAAATGTGTGCTGATAATAGCTCTTTTGCCTTTGGAATGACCTTTGCTGAGTTCTTGGTCTTTGCCATTTAAGCTTGTATTCCATAGGTCTTTGTTGATATTTCACATTGTTCCAATCAGCTTGGCTCGGGTAATTTCTACCATTCCCATCATATGTGTTTTTTTGATAAAACTTCTGGGGTTTTTGGTAGCTCTGTTTATTCTTCATATAGTACTTCCTACTTGGAGTTTGTTGAGGAACTCTGCTGGATTTCTTCTCAGCTGTCCTCTCAGCATACTCAACTGGTTGTTTTCCTTTTCCTTTATATCCAAGGCTAGTTTGTTTGTGATTGTGCTTTGGAGTGAATGTGGGTGCAACATTTGGTGTTTTGGATTTTTGAGATGCTTCATTACTTGAAGATCCTTTTTCCAAAATCACTCTGGGGGTTTGACTGTGCACATAGGAATTGAATCATATGCTTGTCTTATCTCCACACTCATTTTGGCTCATAATAAGGTCATTCAATGATTTAGATGCCTTTGTAAATGATGCAATCACATTTTTGAGATCATTTTCCCTCTTTTCTATAGCAGCTATCTCTGCTATTAGTTTAGCATTCTCAGCCTTCAGCTCTTTTTCTCATCAGCTATGTGACTCAGAGTACTCAACTCCTTAGTCACCGTGAGTTTTGCTTTTAAATGGGCCGTTTTTTTTTCCTCATTTAATATTGTGTGTGAGGATTTAATGTGTTCAAAGTCTTTCATCATTTTGCCTAATGAATCATAAAGATCAGTGGGTGATGAAGTGTGTGTGTCACAATCACTATCACTAGAATCTGAGTGAGATGAGTTAGAGTGTACCTCATCTTCTTGTCCAGTTGATCTTGTTCTTTAGCCACTAGACGGATCATTGCTTCTTCTTCGAATCACTTGAGTAGTCGGCTTTACTACTTTCTCGAGTCTGTTTCTTCTCTTAGGCTTAGTCTCGGCGAGTCTCGGCAACCAACATAGCCATTTTCTTTTCTGTCTTTCTCTCAAGACTTTTCTTTCTTCTTCATTCCTCGTATTTCTTCATATGGGCTAGCGAAGTGTTACAGTTTATTCATTGTAAGTCAAGCGCTCGATAATCTTGGGGTGAATAGATTATCTCCATCTTCGATTTAGCCTCTTTTTAAAAAAATCGAATGCTCAAACAAAATAAAGAAGGTGCGGAATGTAAACAACACACGTTGATTTAAAGAGGTTCAACCCACCTAGGGCCTAATCCTCTACCACCCCAAAGATATCCGGATGGATTTTGAAAAGAAAAAGAATTTTATTAATTACCAAAATTAATACAAATTCAACTTACAACACCTTGAAGAGCACCACACTCTTCTTCAACACTACCTTTGGAGATTACCACAATCTCCTTTGAAGATTACCACAATCTTCCTTCAACGCACCTTGTGAAGATTACCACAATCTTCACCCTCAAGAGCACCACACTCTTCAACACCTCAACAAGAAGATTACCACAATCTTCTCACACCTAACACCTAGTTCACCCAAGTGTGTTCTTACCACAAGAACACTCACAAGGATATCTTGTGTTTGAATGACGACCACAAATTCAAGATTACAACTCGATAATTGATAATACAATAGAGTGCAAGTGTAATCAAGAATAGCTTAGACCTCAAAGATGTGAAAGTGATAAGCTAGGCAATTTTACAACAAGAATAATGACTATGAAAGACCAAGTGTTTGCTTGAAGTGTATCTTGTTGTGTTGTATCTCAATTGTTGTATTGGTTGCTCCAAAACTTCCTCTATTTATAGGAGATGATTGATCAAGCATAGGCTCCTCTTGGGGATTGAAAATCTCTGAGAAAAATACAATTAAAATCCGAATATATAGTCATTAGAAATCAATCCCACAATTTAAGGAAATGTGTCTTTTGTCAACGGTCATATTTTTCTTTGTCAATACATAGGGCGACCGGTCGCACGGAG
The DNA here is from genome assembly GCA_016081115.2 of Rehmannia glutinosa. Taxonomy (NCBI): domain Eukaryota; kingdom Viridiplantae; phylum Streptophyta; class Magnoliopsida; order Lamiales; family Orobanchaceae; genus Rehmannia; species Rehmannia glutinosa. The sequence continues at coordinate 41,933 of JABTTQ020000652.1, read as the reverse complement.
ATAAGAGAAAAGAGAAGAACACTTTGAAAATTACAACAGGCTCGGCGTTTGACCGATCTCAACAACCCAACTCGTTTCAAAAAAGCAAGGTTTTGTTCTGTTTCAAAACGAAACTTGCAGTGCTCGAATTGACTCCGGTCGGCCGACGGTTCGGTCAACCAGCGGCCGACACTCGACTCTCTTTTTTTCTTCCGTCTCATTTTGTTTCTAAAAACATCTTGATGCTTGCCCTATAGGAGCGAGTCGACAAGAGACAAAATTGTTGTCCAATTTTTGTCGAAAATAAAAACTCTCCAAAAATTCAAGAAAAAACATTTTAATCCAATTGGGAGTATTAGGACAATATTTTAGAACCATTGTTTTGGTGTAAAAACACATTAACACAAAATCATCAAAAGTGTTGTCCAATTTATATCGAAAATAAACTAGTAGAAATACTCCAAAACTATTTAAATCATTTAGTATTTGGACAACCTTTAAAAACATTCTTTTGGTATAAAAACAAAATCATCAAAATCATGATAAAACCATTTATCAAACATACATGTTCTCAACTCTTTGGTCATTTCTTTCAGTCCTTGAATTATCAACTCTCTGATATTCAACTTTTTAATGCTCAACTCTCTTGGGTGGCCTATCTTCCCTTGACTTGGAGGGAGCCGAATGTCTCTCGGAAGATTCACCTTTGAAGAACTTGTTGAATCTTTTAACCATCAGGCAATCTCCTCCTGGTCAGTGGCTTCCTTGACCTCAGCTCTCTTCCCATCCTTGACTATAAGTGCAGCTGTTTTGGGTACAGCTGCCTCCTCTTCATATTTTCTTCTCACCTCAAACTCATAGGCTTTGAGGTCTGAGAATAGCTCATGATTGGTTGTTGTTGTGAGGTTCATTGAATGTCTCAGAGCCATGATCTTCATTTCTCATTCAAATTTGGGATGCTTTTGAATCTTCATACACATTCTTCTCATGTATATTCTTTCCTGTTAAGAGTTTGTGTTTGTCCCATATTTTTTTCTTTGAGGTTTATTATGTATAAATGTGGGTTGGGCACCCTCTCCCTTTGAGCTAGCTTTTGGGGATGAATTCTACCTAAGCCCATTTAACATGGTATCGAGCACCCATGTTTGGTTTGGAGGCGATGGTGGGAATTCCATTTGGTTTGTACGCTCGGCGTGAGGCGGCATTTGTGTTTGTCCCGCATTGCCTGTTTTTTGGGCGTTATTATGTATATAAATGTGGGTTGGGCATTTTTGAGCTAGCTTTTGGGGATGAATTCTACCCAAGCCCATTTAACATTTCCCAAGTCTTTTAGTTCATTTGTGATTTCAGTGAATCTAGCATCCAGCTGATCGAAGGTTTCACCAAAGCATTTTAAAATTTTCAAATTTCTATCAAAGAATGACAATTTGTTTTCTTTAATTTGCTTAGACCCTTCACAAATTAAAGTTAATTTATCCCATTTGTTTTGCGGTTTGGCAAGATTTGACTTTGTTGAACATTGCTTTGTCCAAGGTTTTGTAAAGTATGTCCTTGGCTACATTATCCAAGTTGTATCTTTTTCTGTCCTCGTTTGTCCACTCAGTCTTTGGTTTCTCAACCATGGCTGGTCTTGCCTCAGCAACAACTTCTTCTCCTTCACCAGCAAATGCTTCTTCATCTGATGTGTTCACTTTCGATTTTCAATGGCCCATCCTCTATCACTATCCACATTTCATCATGTAAAGCAGATAGATGAGCCTGCATAAGAATTTTCCAGTCATCAAATTCCTCAATAGTGAAGATGGGAATGCGTGTCAAATTTGCTTCCATGATAATAACTTTGCTGAATAAAAGAGATGATTTTTGAAATAGCAAGTGTTAAAAGTTTCTTTGAAAGGTTGGAGATCTAGTTCAGTAACCAGTGTGGAAAGCTCAATGAACCAACCGCTCAGATACCACTTGTAGGTCCCAAGGGGTGTAAGTAAGGTTTAGAAGGGGGGTTGAATAAACCGTACCAACTTTTCGATTTTAGTCTTTTTAAAATATGACAGAGTTAATACACAGCTAAGTCCTTGAGGGACATCTAAGTTAAGTTAATTAATCGAGTTAGCCACTCAACACACTGATAGAGTTGTTGATAGAATAACTCAGCTGTTTAGTCTAAACCTTAACTTGGTTGTGATAAGTTTTTCAGCGGAAGACTTAACACCCTTGAATTTGATTTAACTTTGTTTTAACACTTGATTTTAGCACTTAGTAATTTATCAGTTGGATAGAAAATTATCAAAGCAGATATAAAATATGTGTGAAGGAATGTAAATATCTTTGAAAATGTAAATGACACAAGTAAATTTTATAGAGGTTCAAGATGGGGTAATTATTCTACTCCTCTCTTCTCCAACTCCTGGAGGAATCCACTAAGTAATGATCGGTTTACAAAGTGGTTATCGATCCCAGAGACAAGTTTTGATCACGCAGCTTGACTTGCTCCTTGGACTCGCCTAGAGATGCTTGGTCACACAACTGCTTCTCGTCCAACTCGGCTTCTTCACAGGGCGGTTGCGCTTGCTTTTAGCTCACTTTCTCAAGCTTCTTGGATTTGATCACGAAGCCCTCCAATAACTTGAGATTGGTTCGACCTTGAACCTTCCTACAATCCTCCTTGGAAAGTAAACCCCTTTTGATTCTTCAAAAGTTTCCTCTTCGACAGTTTGAAGTTGTCTTTCCTTCACAGCTTGGTGTTGGATCGATTTCCTTCAAGATTTAGGATTGAGGATTTTGCTTGAATAACTTGAGAATATCTTTCAGGTTACAGTTTGAATATTGCTTGCTCGTTCGTGGTTCAGGTAACCTTTTCTCAATGAGATTCCTCAGCCTTTTATAGTGAACTTTTAAAAATCTGCCCGTTGAAGAGATAGGCTGATTTTCAAAAGTCACTTGTGTTCGTTGGCTTGTCTTGTTTGCAGTCCTTGATGTTGACATTTCCTCGCATTTAATGTCTTGCGGATTGCAACAGATTCGACATTTGGTGCGATCTTCCCATTGGTTTGTGCCTTTTGCACACAACTGGAACTAACACTTCATCTCTGACAACTTTAACAGGTTATTATTCTGAGTAACATTCTTGACTTTCATCAACGGGTGCAGTTAAGTTGTCTTGACTTGACTGCAGTCTTTTATTCCCCAGGTGACTTTGAGTTAGCTTCCAATCAATGGATGACTCATCTGTCACTTCAACTTGAGACTTGGCTTCTTGAGTTGACTTGACTGACTCTTCACACAACTGTATCACAGCCGATACTCCTTCAGTCGAGTTCTTGGCATTTCTTCCTTGCCATACTCAAATGCTCTACAGCGGAGTCTTCATTTTAGTCTTCAGTTGACTTCTTGTATATCCAGGCATAGCTGACTTGACTCAGCTCATTCAACCCTATCTATTACAATACAAATTACAAGGAAAATGGGGTGCCAACTTTCTAGTTTAAGTTTTACATGGCATTCATCAAAATCTAAACAATAAATTTCCCAACAATTTATTTTTGATAAGTAATTAATATTTGCGATACGATCTTGATACAGACTGGAAAAAGAAAAAGAAAAAAATCACAAATTGAAATTATTTTATTCTTGTGAATCAAAATTCATATTCTAATATCTAATTATTCCAAAAAGTCCAAAAATTTGGGATCCAATACAAAATAATTCAATACACAGTACACATTTAAATAACAGAAATTAAAATTAGATCAGATATAAATAAAATATGAGTGCATAATTATAATATATACTTTCCATACTTAAATCTTATTCAAAACACCTATAAATATGAGTTCTCCTTGCAGTGAAAATTCGCATTCATATTTCATCTCCTTTCGAAAAATCCTCTGTCGTTGCTTTCTTTATCTAAAAAAATGGCAACAATGCTTTCTCATATCAAAGACATTAAGATGTCAAAATCACAATAAGCAATGGGTTATGAAGCTACGTCTAATTCGTCTCTACGAGAAACCATCATACAATGATAGAACGAATACAAATAGTTTGGAATGTGTGTTTCACGACTCGAAGGTCTGATTTTTATTTACCATTATTAAGAACTTATCATAATATCGACTGATGTCTTTGTGATTTTTTTTACTGCAGGGAGATAGAGTGCACGGTAATATGCCAAAAGCAAATATCAAACAATATAAAGGAATTTTGTAGGCCCCAAGGGGTGTGTTGTAACTAAGGTTTAAGGGGTTGATAGTAAACCTTACCAACATTTTAAGTTGATTTGGTTTTTTTCGGCGGAAAACACTTTTGTTTTTAAACTTGTTTTTAACACTTGTTTTTAGCAATGTTATTATCAGCTGGGTTAGCAATATAAATTAAAACAGATATAAAATAAGCAGGAAAATAAATTGCTGTAAGTAAATGACACAAGCAAATTTTATAGTAGTTCGGGGGGATATAATCCACTCTTTTCCAACTTAGAAATTCCCAAAGTAGTCCTTCTTTTGAATTGATCACACAACCTTCCAACGAGCTCAAATCTTCCAACGAGCTCAAATCTTCTGGTTCGACCTTGAACTTTACACAGCTCCTTAAACCTTGGAGAGTAGACCCCTAAAGTTCTTAAAACTGTTTCCTTTTCAACTGGATGAAGTATTCTTTCCTTCACTAAGTGTGTTGGATCGAGTTCCTTACGAATTTAGGCTTGAGGAATATCTTAATAAGCTTGAGAGAATATTTTGCAAGTTTGCTTGCTTGCTTGCTTGTTAATTCTGTGCTTGGTCATATCTCTCTCATTTGCTTCCTCAGCCTTTTAAAGTGCTTATTTGAAAATTTGTCCGTTGAAGAGATGGACAATTTTCAAATAACACTTCTTGTTCGTTGGCTTGTCTTTTCTTGACTTGCAGCTTGTGATGGTGACATTTTCTCATATTAAATGTTGTCTGCAGCTTTTCAGGACCTGACACAAGCTCAGTACTTCCCATTGGTTTATTCTTTTTGCACGCTTCTGGGATGAGCACTTTAAGACATGGCAACATGGATGTATTTCTATTTTAAGTAATATCCTTGACTTATGTGCAACGGATTAATATCAGTCGACTTGACTTGACAGCTGCCTTTACCCCTTTGACTTGAGTCAGCTCCAACCTTTTAGGAATGACTCAACTATCACTTCAATTGGTAGACTTGGCTCTTAACTGACTTGACTATCACTTATTCAACATTTACTCAGTTGTCCCTCAGTTGGATCTCTTCTTCAGTCGAGTCTGTGCCTTCCATCTTGACTACACTCAACTGACACACAACTAGGTCTTCACTTCAGTCTTCAGTTGACTCTTGTATTCTTCAACATAGCTGACTTTACTCAGCTCATGCAGTCATATCTATTACAAATAGAAATACAAGGAAAATGGGGTGCCAACTTTCTATTTTAAGTTTTACATGGTATTATCAAAATCTAATAATAAATTTCCTAACAAATTTTGATTGGGGGAAACATATATGCGATAAAAGATTTTGTTGTATCGAATAACACCGATATATATAGGACATCGACTATAAGATACAAAATCATTATTCATGGCAACACTCACGTCATCCAAATGCATGAACAAACAATTTACCTAGATTTTTACATAAGTTTAAGAGCTTTGCATAATTGTCTAATGCGGAGAATGTCAATGAGACTATACTATTCGATATATATCAACTGTTTTAAATTCTATTTATACAAACATTACATGAAAATGTTGTTGCCATTCAGTCGGTTCAGACCAAGGAACTCAGGTGGGAAGATGGGCCATATTATTGATATAACATTGTTAGGAAAATTTATGTTTAGATTTTAATGATACCATGTAAAACTTAGATTAGGAAATTGGCACCCCATTTTCTATGTGAAAGAATTATAACACGGATAAATACCAAAAGTTTCGCAGAGTATAGATGTGATTGCAGATGTGATCACATTTATAATCACATGCAACAGAAATTAGAAAACAGAAACAAGACACAAGATATAAAAAATTATCTACAAGCCAACTAGCTTGTAGATGTGCCAATACGGCGAAACTTTCCACGAGTAAAATTATTTTGATTCCGTATACAAAAATACTAAAATCAACTAGTAGAAAATCAATGAAAACTCCTATCTAGAGTAGATATGATCTTTGTAATTCAACTCATCCTACAATAGACATGTATGGACTACGTTAATCACAATACTAAAATTTATGGATGAAAAAGCTAACAAACACAATAGCATGACTGAATGTTATCTCAGATGTAGTCACATTCGCGATCACATTCAGTATAGTGAGACTCCTTGTACTTGAATGACTCTCAATTCTCTCAAGACTCTTGTATCTCTGGTGTATTTCTTGTGTAATGATTAAGCACGTCATCTTCCCTTTATATAGCCGTCCAAGCCCTTCAAGGAATCCTAATGCACAAGGAAAGAAGATATATACAAATATATGACAAGTAAATCACTTATGTTAGGAAACAAGATAAATATAAAGAGTCCTAATATATCAATAACATATCAATATGATTTGTTTCCTAATCTAAATAAATCCTAATCATACCATAAGTCTAGAAAGGCATAACAATTAAAACACAATCCTTTTATTTTCGAGATTGATTTAGGCAAAAATAATCTCCCCAACAATCTCCCCTTTTTTTTTTTCTGGACAAAACGCATATCAAGCACAAAACAAACTAACTCTCCCTCAATATAACAACTCCTAAATATCATGCTGAGTAAAAATACTGAAATAGATGCAACCACATTTTAGGTCACATTCATAACTGCAGTAAAAATAACATAAGTAGAGTTTTATCAAGTTATCAACAACCAAAAGCAGATAATCCTAACTTAGAGAATTGTTTTAGTACATCCCATAATTAAATATCATAAAGTTCATCAGTGGAAATATTCGTATCCATCTACCTTTCGAAATCAAATTGAAGGCCTTCATCGCCTTCACCCTGTCTAGCCATTGGTGCAACAACAACATCTTGGGCTGCAACATTTTCAGGAATTGTAGCAGCGTTCCCAAGAGCCTCAGTAGCCATAACTCCCCCTTCAACATTGCTCGGTTTAGCATCAGCAGCCAAATTATCTCCATGTTTTTTGCCAGAAAGCGAGCCAAGGATATTGTTCAATTGTGTGCGGAGAGAGCAGTAAAATGGGCAATTTGTTGCTCAGCAAAGACCAGTTGTACTTGTAAGAAAGCCATAGAAACAGGGACAAAGGGAATGTTAAAAAGAATGTGAGCCGGAATGGTGCCAGGATTCAGGATCATATTCGAGGCCACATCCAAGACAAACTCAGGAATATGGGCATCGACGAACGGATGAGCATCAATGATAGGAGTTTCCGGAGTAGGAGGGGCATCTCTTGGATACACAAGGGGCAAATCAACAATCCTATTTCTGGAGCTGAGCAGTGGACGAGAGACATGAAAGACTCCAGGAGGATTAATGAAACGGTCACCCTGTCTAGGTTCAAATCCTTGAGAAACCAGGATTTTATAGATGAGACTTAGGAATGGTAGTGACCAAGACTTGGACCTGCTGTCAGCAAAATATGTTACTTCTTCGAATGCCAATTTCCCAAAATTAAATGGCATCCCCTTCCCAATTTGATACAATACTCTGGCATGTGTCTTAGTCACAATGGAATTGTTCTTCGTAGGAGACCAGTTGGCACAACAAATTTTGTGCAGAAATCTATAAAAAGACGTACGACGGGAAGATGTGAGTTTTTTTGGATGGGCAGGTCACTTTTCTTCAAGTGTACCGGTGAGAAACTTGGTCATTTCATTGAAATCCGAGGGAACCTCAGCCTCTTCGTAGTCAGGCATATTAAAGAACTGATTGATGATTGTAGGGTTGAACTAATAAATCCTATTTCGAAGAAAAACTTTGCCATACTTAGGAGATCGTCGAACAGTAATCCTAGGAAATATGTTGGCATTGAACTCACAAACAACAGTATCAACATAAGGTAGGGCAGTATCAATAGTGGTAAGCAAATTCCTTTCCTCAAAAAATCTATTCAAATTATACTGGGCAAAATGCTCATAATCTCTGCACTTCTCATCAATAAAAGTACGAGAAATTAAAGCATGGAATTTGGTAGCAGCAGAGGTTGTGTAAAATAACTCAGAATGGGTGTTCGACCGCTAAACACCTAAAATAAATCTAGCAATCCTCGCAAGAGAACGAGATCAATCGTATGGTAGCAAGTTGACCACAAGTCGTCTCTCAGGGAAGACTTAGCCGGCAAATAATTATTATGTTTCACAAATAATAGAAATTAAATCCTAAACACTCTAACCAAATTTGTGATTTTAATAAACTTAAAGAAAAACAAGTAAAAAGACCAATTAAAACTAAACACAATTAAACTTGGAGAAAAATATATGGATGAAAGTCTAGAATTTTGGATTCATCTCATCAAACTTGCAAGCTGAAAATCAATTAATTGATCATGCGGTTAACAAATATAACAAACATGTAAAGACTAGGTCTAGATCTGATAACTCACGTATTCACATATTAGTGTTATCCCAACATAATTTGCTATTTTCATTAAGCCCAGGGTTAGATAATACATTTCTGATTCATATCTAACCCCATGAATAAATTTAGTCCAAGAATAATATCTTCGATCGATCTCAATTATTCCCTTAAAACAATCAAGAGTTGGCCAAACAATCAATCAACAAGTAAAACAATTTATTCAGGAAAGCAGATCAATTAATCAATACTCATGCTTGTTTGTTTGAATCAAATCATCATAATTATAGAACAAGCAAATTAGTTCATGGTTGGAGATGGGATCATAATCTCAATTGAAGGAAAGAAAACAATCATAAACATAATCCTGCAACACTAATAATCACCCAACAATTGAAATCAGACAAAAGAGATGAAAAAATCTTACTCTTTGATTAAGAAGCAAAATAACTTCAAGGGAAGAACCCAAGCAATCCCAATGATAAAAAGCAAGAAAAATATCAAAAACTAAAGTCTAGAAGTGCTATGAATGAGAGTGTATCGAAAATAAGGGCTCCACAAGTCTTATTTATAAGCCTAGAGTCATATATAAGGTGGAAGAGCCAAAAAATACAAAAAGATCGAAAATTTCGTGTTCAGCAAGTTAGGGTGCGCGTCCGCAGTGTTGCTTGCAATAGCGTGCGTGCACAGTGCCGCCTACTCTCTACCAAGTGATTATATTGGGCCTCAAAAGCAAACATTATGTCCAAAATACGATAACTGCCGCAGTTGCGCGAAATGACTTTTTAACGTTATTTGCTCCAAAACTTGTTTTTTCCACCAAAACCTAAAACATCAATAAAATAACACAACATAACACTTTCCACATGCAAATGCAAATAAAACACCTAAAAATATGTATTTATCACACAAAAACATGGCAAAAAATGGGCTAACAAGACGTGTCATTTCCGATTTTGACATGACATTATTTTTCCTTGTACATGATTTTAACCCATCTGAAACGCGTTTTTTTTTCATTTGAATTTAGTAGTTTTAGGATAAACATTGTGGTGGAACTTTTTGCTAAATAAAATCATATTTTTAGGCTAATGCGGGCGGTGCGGGCGGTTTAGAAAATCATAAGTGTTTTAGTTCATATTTTCTCTTGAGTAGTAGCAAACATTTATTCATTTTTGAATATGAAACACAAACATTAAATAAATAATATTAATTGTAAGAAAATAAAAATATTTCAAATAAAAATCTTTTAACGCAATACTCCAAATTCAAACAAAAGTAATTTTTAGGAAAATAAACATCAAAAAATAATACAATACACTTAATACATTTTTGTTTTAAGGAAAATGTTACAACTCACTAATACTTTATGCAAGCAAAAACAGAGGGATAAAACTTTTGACATGCTAAAAACATATATGTCCTTACTACTAATACATTATCACACAAAAACATGCAAAACAATGGGCTGCTCCCAATTTTTTAATCGCGGTTTTTTGGTAAATCAATATTAACGGTGTGGTGCGGGCGACATTACATTATTTTAAATTTATGATCACCCCTATCAGCCAGACCTCCCGTCGTTCTTCAGCCATCAATATTGAAAGAAGGCTTGTGAATTGTGAATATATATATATATATATATATATATGAAACTTGAATAAAAAGTAGAAAACTATCTTTACCTTATAATTATTAAAAAGGTGGTGTAAAATTTGTGTATGAAGTTATACATATTTATACTAATTAATTCTAACCCCTAAACCTAAATTAGCCCCTAAAATAATTAACCCCTAACTTGTCACATAAAATAACTTTTATACTAACCTCTAATCAAATCATTAATTAAATATGGGTTTTCACACTTGGCCTCATCTATCAATAGTCTCTTAGAGGCAAGTCAATGGTTCAAACTCATCCCTCCCATACAAAGTACAATATTTTTGTAATGGTTTGAATTTGCACTTAAAAAAATTACTATCGGTTCTATGACCATGCGCTCACCGCTCTTATGCAGTGAAGATTGAGGGTCAAAATTTTCTCAATCTTGAATAGTCGATTTTACTCAGAGCCGACTATTGATGATCGTGGTCAGGTCTAATAAAACCAATACCCGTTGGAATGCCATTTGAGATTTATTGTTGTCGGTATAAGTTTTGTTGTTCTTTTAGCATCTGTTTGTGTACGGTTTGAGTTTATTGAACAATATCCACCTTGGAAGCATTTTATTTGCCTCATAAATAAGTTCTCCTTTGTTTTCTTCTCCCAAAATCACGAATATTGCAAATTAAATTTATCAATATATCTAATTTTTTAATTAAAAAGAAAAATGTATAATATTAGAAATGGTCATTGAGACGATACAATCAAAACGATTTTACTAGTGGGAAGTTTCACCATATTGGCACATCTACACGCTAGTTGGCTTGTAGATAATTTTTATATCTTGTGTCTTGTTTCTGTTGGGTATCTATCTGCCTCAATAGATCGATACACTTAGTACCGAGATAGCAAATTACAGACTCAATCGAACCTATTAATACAAATATGCTCTAGACTCAATTTCTGAAAGTAAAGTACAAAAGATGAACTAAAAGTTACAAGTAAAGAAAATATAACACTAAAATATAAAGGGATAAAACCCTAATCTGAATATAGATAAGATTCGGCTCAGGGACTGGAATCCCTACACAAAGTCACCACGAATCATCCAGAGAACCAAGGCAAAGAACCCAAGAACAGCCTCGCCATAAAGAACCTCCAAAACAAGCCCTCGAAAGTGTTTTCACTTAGAAAACCCTAGAAAATACCCCAGATACCTAGAAAACCCTAATCTCACTCATAAGTAGGATTGTACACCAGCGATGGTGGACATACACTCGAATCACACAGATCTGTATCCCAACTCAGAACTCACACGAAGATCCAAATATAGATTTGGAATTTTCTAGAGAGAGAGAAATGAGAGCACAAAACTAAGAGAGAGATTCAAGAGATGAGAGAGAAAGAAACTTGCAGAATGAATTAGGGTTTCGGGTACCAGGCATTTTATAGGGGTAGTGAATGGCCTAGATCAATCCCATCAAACTGACGCCTGAGATTAATCCAAGAAGGATCCGCGGACAAGGGATTCGGATCCCGCAGTCCGAGTAAATAACCCAGGGAGTAGAGAAGTGGGCTTGTGTTGCTCAAATGGGCTGCTGAAACTTGGGCTCAATCAATAAGTAATGGGCCAACACAACAATGGGCCAATTAACTCAACAATCTCCACCTTTGGCTCATTGTGATTCAATTAGACAATTTAAAAAGATTCCAGTCATCATCATCGCCGATGGCCTTCCTAGCACTAAAGCCAAGAAGGACTTATGTTACAGAAGCACTGAAGCTCTATGTAACTAGAAAAGGACTTTAACAAGCACACAACATGTCAAATTCCCCCATTAACAGAAACACACAGTAACTGTCAAATCCAACATAAGGGTAAATAACCAGGTAACTAATCACCAGTTTCAAAATTTAGGATTTTTAAATAGGTTTTAAACTTTGATAAGGGTAGACACTTAGTACCCATATCAACTGGATTTTATTCAGATGCCACTTTTTCAAGATTAACCAAACCTTTTGAAACAATGTCTCTTATGAAATGAAAACGTACATCAATATGTTTGGTTCTATCGTGAAAAACTGGATTCTTACATAACTGAATACTAGATTGTGAGTCAGAAAATACAACAACCTTTTGTTTTAGAAAACCATTTTCAGAAACAAGACCTTTTAGCCATAAGGCTTCTTTTAAAGCTTCAGTAACATCAACATATTCTGATTCTATTGTTGACAGAGCCACAATATGTTGTAGTTGGGATTTCCAACTTATACACGAACCACACAAAGTAAAAACATAAGAGGTTGTTGATTTTCTGTTATCTTTGTCATTAGCATAGTTGGAATCCACATATCCTTTTAAAACAACTCCATTTTCACACTGAGAAAATTTAAGGCAATAATAGTTGAATGTCTCAAATATCTTAATAACCACTTCAAAGCATTCCAATGCACAATTCCAGGATTAGACATAAATCTACTAAGGCAAGAAACAACATAAGCAATGTCTGGTCTAGTACTGACCATTAAGTACATAACAGATCCAATGGCATTAATGTTTTGTATAGAAAGAATTTCATAATCAGTTTTAGGAGACTGATCCCTACTTAACACAAAGTGAGAAGCAAGTGGGACATTCACATATTTTGCATCACTCATAGAAAACTTTTGTAAAACCTTTTCAACATATGAAGATTGATGAAGATAAATCACAGAGTTATTTCTATCCCTATCAATATTCATACCAAGAATTTTCTTAGCATCATCTAAGAATTTCATATCAAATTCAGCACTTAAGCAATTTCTCACATAGTCAACAGTCTTAATGCATGGACCAGTCAAGAGCATATCATCAACATAGATCAGTAAGAAAACAGGGGACTTAGCATCAAGTTTGAAATACAGACAATGATCAAATTGACTTCTATAAAATTTCAAATCAAGCATGCACTGATCAAATTTCTTATTCCACTGTCTAGGTGATTGCTTTAATCCATACAAAGACTTTTTTCAGTAAGCATACATGGTTTGGTTTGGTTTCATCTTCAAAACCCTCAAGTTGTTTTATAAAAAAATGTTCTTCCAAATCACCATGTAAGAAAACAGTTTTAACATCAAGTTGCTTTAGCTCCTAGTCAAACTAAGCCACTAAAGCTAGCATAATTCTCACAGTTACAAACTTCACAACAGGTGCAAAAATGTCAATGTAATCAATGCCTTCTTTCTGAGTAAAACCTTTTGCCACTAATCTAGCTTTGTATCTAACACCTTCATTTTCTTGCTTAACCTTAAACAACCATTTACAATCAACAATAAAACAATTTGCAGGTTTTGGAACAAGTTCCCAAGTGTGATTAACATACAAAGAAGTCATCTCATCTTGCATAACACTTAGCCATTTCACATAATTAACAGAGTTCATAGCTTCAGAGTAGGTTTTAGGCTCAAAATTCTCAATTGATTCAAACACAGAGAACACATAAGAAGTTAAGTGAAAATCAGCAAACTTGTTTGGGATTCTAATATTCCTTCTAGTTCTATCTCTAGTTAACACATACTCATTCAGGTTATCATTATCAGCATGCTCATGATTCAGTTCAGTGTCAACAAGAGGGAATTTATCATGCACATTATCATTTAAGTCAGCATTATCATTCTCAATATCATTGTGCACATCATTAGCATTCACAGGATCATGCTCAGCATCAATCATATCAGGATTATTATTATTATTCACAGAAGAAGAAGGCATATTAGAAAGCTCCACCTTATTAAGAGTAGTGGGGTTTTGAGTTTCAGAAACATTTTTAGAAACTTCAAGTCAGGGGAACTCATTTTCATTAAAGACCACATCCCTGTTGATTAAAACTTTAAAACCATTTTCAGATTTAGACCACAATCTGTATCCTTTAACCCCATCAGGGTATCCCAAAAAAACACATTTTAATGATCTTGGATCAAGTTTGTCAACCTTTTGGTGGACAAAGGCTGAACAACCAAAAATTTTTAAATTGGAAAAGTCCACAGGTTTACCAGACCAAACTTGATCAGGGTATTTCCCTTTCAAAGGTACAGATGGTGATCTGTTAATCACATAGGCAGTTGTGTGAACAACTTCACCCTAGGACTTTTTGGAAAGTCCAGATGTACTTAACATACTTCTCACCCTTTCTAAAAGAGTTCTATTCATCCTCTCAGCAACCCCATTTTGCTGAGGGGTGTAAGACACAGACTTGTGCCTTACAATGCTTGAATCAACACAAAGTTGATCAATGAGTTGGTTACAGAATTCCAACCCATTATCAGTTCTCAAATACTTAATCTTTTTCCCAATTTGATTTTCTATCAAGATTTTCCAATTTTTAAGTTTTTCAAAAACATCAGACTTGTTTTTCATAAGAAATACAAACATTTTTCTTGAAAAATCATCAATCACAGATAGAAAATATATGTTCCCACCATGGATAGGAACACTGGCATGACCCCAAACATCAACATGTAAGTATTCAAGAATATCAGTGCAAGAAGATTGTTTTGGATAAGAGGAAGTTGGGAAGCTAACCTTTTGTTGTTTACCAAAAACACATGAGTCATAGAAAGGCACACAAGTAAGTTTATCATTACCAAAACAACCTTCTTTATGCAATAATTCAAGTCCTTTAGAACTTATATGACCAAGCCTTTTATGCAAAAGTTCAGTTTTATCATTCACAGAATTCACATTGGTCACAGAGTTTACATTACTCACAGAATTTTGCTTATAGGAAAAGACTCAGCATAGCAAACATAAAAAATTCTTTTCTTTTCAGCTTTTGCAATAATAAGGGAACCTTTCATGATTTTCATCAAACCCTCACCCCATCTTCCCTCATAACCATCATGCTCAAACATAGCACATGAGATCAAGTTATTAGACAGATCAGGGAAATGCCTTACATCATCCAGAGTCAAAACAAAGCCAGAATCAAGTTTCAAACACACAGTACCAACACCAATAACTTGACATTTTTTATCATTAGCCATGGAAACATATCTATTTTGCACAGAAGCATAAGAGGCAAACAAGTGTTTAAAAGGTGTCATGTGAAATGTGCAAGCAGAGTCAATAAGCCAATCATTTTCACTGAAAGAATTTGAAGGCACAACATTCACAGAATCATGCAACTCATGCACCATAAACATATCACCCATATGATCATTGCCAGTTGTCAAGTTCACTGAATCATTGGTTTGGTTCTTGTTATTCTGGTTATTGTTTTGATTATTGTTTTAGTTATTCCTGGGTTTAGTACATTCTTTGATGTAATGGACATGTTCACCACAATTATAACACTTCCTATTGTTCTTAGGTCTAAAACTGGACCTCCCTCTGCTTTTACTTCTCTTTCTACCAGAATTTTTGTTATTGTTATTCCCATTTTTTCTGTTCTGAGTTCTACCCCTGACATGCATAACCTTCCCTGACCCCTGTTCATTCCCCTTAGATATTTTCAGATCTAATTCCTTACTCTTAAGGCCATTAATCATAGTATCAAGGGTAATAGAGTCTCTACCATACTTAATGGCAGATTTCACATCAGCATAAGAATCAGGGATGGCATTCAGCAACACAATAGGAGTATAGTCATCAATGTTTTTATCACCAGTAAGTTTAATATCTTGTATCACTTTTGTAAAAACATCCAAGTTCTCATCCATATCCTTAGTCAGATCAAGTTTGAATCTAAAACACTTTTCCAGTAGAAAGAGTTTTGAGGGGAGAGAAGTTTCAGTGTAAAGTTCTTGTAATTTATCCCAAAGAGCCTTGGCAGAGGTTAACTTGCCAACTTTTCTCAAAACAACATCAGATAGATTAAGGATAATGGATGAGTAAGGAAATTCATCAAGTTCAGATTTTATTTCAGCAGTATCTTTATCAGAATACTTTTGATCAATAGCTTTAAAACATTTCTGCTGAATTAATATCCCCTTCATTTTTTGTTGCCAAATAGAAAAATCACTTTTCCCATTAAAGGGTTCCATATGATAACCAGATGCACCAACCATATCACAGATAAAGCCACAGAGGATATCACAAGAATACAACACAAAAGCAGGTATCACAATTATCAAATAGAACAACAGAAGCAACAAGTAGGTGGACCACACATAGTCCAATTTAAAATGACAACAGAAAATAAGAGGCAAGTAAGGGACCACACAGAGTCCAACACAAAGCAGAGTAAACTAGTCAGGAAACACAGGACCACACAGAGTCCAAGAAACCAAGATATCAATAGAAATGAAATAGAAGCACTAGGATGGATTCCCTTCGCACCTCAGGATTCCACTGCGCTCGTGGCACAGGGTCAAGAGGCTTAATGCTTAGGGTTTTGATGCAGGCGGAAGCTATGAATAAACGAACAACGGACAAAAGCAATACGAATCTTCACAAAGAAACGTGAATTGCAATGAAAAAAGAGATAACTCTCAAAATTTAATAATATTCAACCTCCTAAAAACAATAACAAAACAACTATATTTAATATCAAAACCCTACCACAATAAACTCCTAATTTGACTAGGAAATCTAAAAGATAAACTAAATAGAATCTTAAACATATAAATCACTTCCTAAAATATAAGATATTCTAAAATCCTAAAAGATAATAAACACGATATCATATCTCCATCATTCTCTTCGGGGTCGAGACGATTCATCCTCTAATCGGAAGGGAGATCGGGATGTAAAGAATTATAAAACTATGGAGGGGCGCGATGAGGATGAGATGGAAAAATAAGGTGAATATCAAAATATATCTGAACTGGATCAAAAATAAAATAATCCAATTTAAACTCTAGAAAACCATCATCTATTATCGGATAGACTCCAATACCAGTATGGTATGATATCTGACTCCATGAATTATATTTTCCATCTATGGGGATACCAACAAGCTTCTCTGCAGATTTTGTAAATTTTGTCAAAGGAGACAATAATCTCATCTTAAGGAATAATAATTTATCCATATGAGAAGGTAATGATAGACTTGGAAGGGATGGGGCATCATCAACAATGTCTCCGATCTCTGGTGGAGGAAGACAATACTCACGAGCCATCAATGAATCAACAATTTAATTTTGTTATCGAAAATTGGTGGGTTTTCATAGCCACTATTTTCCTCCTCATCGAAAATTGGTGGCCCATCATTGCCACAATTCTCATCATCAAATTGCAGAGGTTTCTTGTAATCAACCTCTGGAATGTGGTCTCTATCTTCTTCATAAAAAATTGGTGGTACCATCCTCCTCATTTGACAAAATATGTGGAGATGGATAAAAAACGAAATCACACCCATCGCAATAGTTTTGACCATTGTCTCCATTGCCTGACTCGTGCACTCGATCTTGGTCAGCCGTGAGATGGGCGGTAACGATGTCGAAAAATTCTTGCTGCTGGATGCGAAACATGATTATTCGTTGTGTCAACAAATCAATCTTTTGACGGATCTGTGCGATGTCGTTCATGCGTTGTAAATCCTGTCTGGACAACATGGTTCAGGGAACGTAGACTGGTCTCTAAATATCAACTGATGCAGGTGGAAGCTACGAATAAACGAATAACGAACAAAAGCAATACGAATCTTCACAAAGAAACGTGAATTGCAATGAAAAAGAGATACTCTCAAAATTTAATAATATTCAACCTCCTAAAAACAATAACAAAACAACTATTTATAATATCAAAATCCTACCACAATAAACTCCTAATTTGACTAGGAAACCTAAAATATATACTAAATAGAATCTTAAACATATAAATTACTTTCTAAAATATAAAATATTCTAAAATCCTAAAAGATAATAAACACGATATCACCAACTGATGCAGGGGTAAGCTACGAATAAATGAACAATGAACAAAAGCAATACGAATCTTCACAAAGAAACGTGAATTGCAATGAAAAAGAGATAATTCTCAAAATTTAATAATATTCAACCTCCTAAAAACAATAACAAAACAACTATTTATAATATCAAAACCCTACCACAATAAACTCCTAATTTGACTAGGAAACCTAAAAGATAAACTAAATAGAATCTTAAACATACAAATCACTTCCTAAAATATAAAATATTCTAAAATCCTAAAAGATAATAAACACGATAGCATATTTCCTTCAGGTTTCCTTAAAACTACTACGGAATGAAATAAAAATAGAGAGAGAGAGAGAGGAGCAAGAAATCCTTACAACCAGGAGCCAGTCATGGGTTCTCACCACAACGAATATACCAGGGAGCCAATAAATCACCAAGAAGCTCAAGAACCAGAAGCACCAACCCACCCAGAGGCAGATGGGTGCTCTGATACCACTGTTTGGTATCTATCTACCTCAATAGATCGATACACTTAGTACCGAGGTAACAAATTACAGACTCAATTGAACCTATTAATACAAATATACTCTAGACTCGATTTCTGAAAGTAAAGTATTAAAGATGAACTAAAAGTTACAAGTAAAGAAAATATAACACTAAAATATAAAGGGATAAAACCGTAATCCGAATATAGATAAGATTCGGCTCAACGACTAGAATCCCTACACAAAGTCACCACGAATCACCCAGAGAACCAAGGGAAAGCACCCAAGAACAGCCTCGCCACCAAGAACCTCCAAAATAAGCCTTCGAAAGTGTTTTGACTCAGAAAACCCTAGAAAATACCCCAGATACCCAAAAAACCCTAATCTCACTCAGAAGTAGGATTGTACACCGAGAGATGGTGGACATACACTCGAATCACATAGATCTGTATCTCAACCCAGAACTCACACGAAGATCCAGCGAGGATCTGGAATTTTCTAGAGAGAGAGAGAAACGAGAGCACAAAACTCAGAGAGAGATGAGAGAGATGAGAGAGAAAGAAACTTGCAGAATGAATTAGGGTTTCGGGTACCATGCATTTTATAGGGGCAGTGAATGGCCTAGATCAATCCCAACAAACGGATGCCTGAGATTAATCCAAGAAGGATCCACGGACAAGGGATTCGGATCCCGTAGTCCGAGTAAATAACCCAGGGAGAAGAGAAGTGGGCTTGGGTTGCTCAAATGGGCTGCTGAAACTTGGGCTCAATCAATAAGTAATGGGCCAACACAACAATGGGCTAATTAACTTAACAGTTTCTGTTTTCTAAATTCGCTGCATATGATTGTAATGTGATCACATCTGCAATCACATCTATACTCTGCGAAACTTTTGGTATTTATCCATGCTATAATTCTTTCAATTGGCATCTAGAGCCTACACTTGACGACGCTAAGTGTTGATCCTGAGTGTTTGTTAGCATAGATACTCTAAATAATCCCACCTTTCATCCATCCATTATTGATGGCTCCAATTATTCTATCTGGAAAGTCAAAGTACGGGCCTACATCAAATCTATTGATGAAAGCGTCTGACGTGCAATCCTTACTGGGTGGTCACCTCCGAAACTCATTGATACGGAAGATGACTACAAGGATAAAAGAGAAATTGATTGGTCTAATGATGAGATAACATTGGCAAATTATAATTTGAAGGCATTGATGACTATCTTTGGTACTGTGGATCAAAATATGTTCAAAATTATAGCCAATTTTACTATTGTCAAAGATGCATGGGATACCCTGCAAAGTCACTGTGAGGGATCTACTAGTGTGCGACAAACCAATCATAGGTTGCTTACCAATAAGTTTGAAAACTTAAGGATGCAGGAAGATGAGAATATCGCCACTTACAATGCCAAATTGTGTGATATTTCCAATGAAGCTCAAGCCTTAGGTGAACCTATCTCCAATGCTAATCTTGTGAGCAAAATGGTGAGATCTCTCCCTATTAGGTACAATATCAAAATTTCATCTATTGGAGAAGCCCACAACATCGCCTCTTTAAGTCTCGAAAAACTTGATGGCATTCTTCAAACTTATGAGATAAATATCGCTCAACAAATGGAGAGTATGGGTCAAAAGGTTGCTTTTCAAATTGAGTCCTCTTTTCAACTTGAGTCCAAAGTTACTAATGACTTTGTTGAACTTACCAATGAGATCGAAAAATTTGATCTAAGAGATGAGTCTATGGCATGTATTCGAAAAAGTTTGATAGGATTCTTAAACTCAAAAGTCAGAAAAAATCTCAAAATTTCACAAAACCTTTTAAACCTCAGCCAATCTAGTTCCCTCAAAAGAATACATTTGACAAAAATAAAAAACATTTTTCTGGTGAAAAATCAAACAAGTTTGACACAAAACTCTTGATTCCATTAGGTGTAGAGCGTGTACTGGGTATGGTCATTATGCTGCCCAATGTGCTAATACTCATATGAAAAAGGGAATGAGCTTGAGTGTGACTTTGAGTGATAACGAATCTGATGATGAGAAGAAAGAATAGGAAGAACACAAGGTTCTAACAACATTGGAGAAAGATCGAAAGTCTCTCCAAATAAATCCTTCAAGTGTTGCCAGAGATGTGGCCCGAGATGTGATCACACCTTCACTAATCACATCTGAGGTCACATCTGGAAGAACATGACATCTTAACTATGTCTGACCTTTTTGTTTCAATTCTACTTCAGTTTCTGATGATATGAGTGCGATTGATATTTCAAAAAATCCTGTCCAACACTCTCGTACTAAACACATAGATATCAGACATCACTTTATTCGAGATTTAGTTCAGAAAAATATAATTCGAATTGAATATATTGCTACTGAAAATCAGCTTGTAGACATCTTCACCAAGGCTTTGGATTTTGAGAGATTCTCCAATTTAAGGAAGTCTCTTGGTTTGTGTGTTCTCTGAAATATTACACGAGATGTCATAGCATTGCACATCACATCAGCTGTGACATCCAAACACTGAGAGTTTGGCACCCCCTGAGAACGTTGCTACTCCTTCCTATACTCTTACAGAGGTTGCTGCAGACATCACCACTCCTTCATCTCCCAAAACCCCTGCAACTGAGTCCGTTGAAGATGCCCCTGCATCTGGCACTAATGATGTCCTTGCATCCCCCACTGGTCAAACCCACGACCTAGGTATGGACTCCTCCCATCCTGAGCAACCATCTTCTCCCAGTTCCCTACTACTCTCATCCTTGTACCGTTTCAAGAGGAGGCACTTGCCACTGGTCTTCATGGGAAAAAGGACAACGAAATCGACGTAGACAATCCTCCAGATTTTGAGGTAATTAGGACTGTTCATGGGCCACTAGGAAACCCAAATTCGACGTTCGAAACGGCTAAGAGGCTACTCTCAAGAGGTTTTTGAAGATTCTGAATCTACCCCTGAAATTTCACCCAAAAAGCAATGTTGTAAAAAGCGCGCTCGCTAGCGCTCGATTGGGCCTACTAGGAGCCTAGGAGGGTTACATGCGGGACACAGGCTGGATTAGGCGGGTCTAATCGGAAAAAAAAAATCTCTCCGGACAAGGTTTTTGAAGATTCTGAATCTACCCATGAAATTTCACCCAAAAAGTAAAAGACCGATTTAGGGGATACTTCGAATCAAGATGAGAAGATTTGTCTATTCCTCACGTCACTTTCAGTGATTCTAAAAATAATGTGAATCAATTTATTGTTAAGCCCAGAGAAGTTGTGCAGCCAGAGCCCATTGAAAGTGATGATGATGTGCCATTGGCTCAAATGGTTCAGAAAGCTAAGAAAGGAAAAGGTGTGGCTAAGGATGTGAGCACATCTCAGTCCACACCTGCTGCAGCTGAGTTGAGTTCTGAGTTTGATGATTCTAGTGATGAGGATTTTGATGCCTCAAAGGAACCAAACACTGTGATTAATTGTGAAACGAAGAGGTCGAGGATTATGACTTTTACTATTCATTTTTCTACATCAAATATCTTCGATTATTAAGGTAGTGCTTTTTATATTATTTGTCTTTATTTAATGTTTCATGATTGTATTTTATTAATTGCAATATATGTCAAGAGAATTTTTTTTAATAAGTTGGGAGTACTGGTTGGAGGGAAAGGGATAAATTTCAAATAAACTGAAAGTTACGATTTCGAACCCTAGTCAATACCCTTACAAAGGGTGAGCGATACCACTTGAGCTACAAGCTAGTAGTTATATGTGAAGAGAAAATAAATTAGGGGCCAAGAAAAAGGTCCAGGATCAAATGTATCTTGGGGGTGAACCCGTAATGCTATATGCAGTAACTGGCCAGTTAGAGGAAAAAAGAAAATTAATGAATTTATTGTTGTAATTATGTGAATGCTTTTCATGTTATATTAAATATTGGCAAATATATCCCTACTCAGCGAGATGAAACTCACCCCTATTATTATCATGACTTTCAGGTTGAGAATCCGACTGAAGAAATGATGTTATGGATGGTGGAATAAATCATGCTATATTTTAAATAATTACGATCGGAATAAATTTTAGATTTATGTCTTTAATTTTTTTTCCGATTTATGCTTGAGATAATTTTTGGATATTTAATTTGGAAGATATATTATTATTATTATTATTATTATTATTATTTTTTTTAAACTTAAAAACTAAAAATCCTAAATCGATTTTTTAAAAATTATTGGGATCACCTTAATTTATAAATTCAAGTTTTCTTAATAATATATTTAGAGTACTTTAATTTTATATAATTGGGTCGTTACACCAAGTATTATTTCTTACTGCGAGATAGTTAGAGCATCCCAAAGGAATCTTCAAATTTAAAGAGCATCTTTTGAAAAATAAAGACCAACTATAAATTTAATGAGTAATATTTTTTATATTTTCCAATAAACTCTTTATATTTGGCTCTTTATTTCAAAATTTGTGTGGTTTTTGGAAATTGCCTTAAAAATGGAAATTAAAAGTACAAGAAAACAACAAATAAGTTATGGGTGGTAATT
Source organism: Rehmannia glutinosa (assembly GCA_016081115.2). Taxonomy (NCBI): domain Eukaryota; kingdom Viridiplantae; phylum Streptophyta; class Magnoliopsida; order Lamiales; family Orobanchaceae; genus Rehmannia; species Rehmannia glutinosa. Next base: position 18,948 of record JABTTQ020000652.1, on the reverse strand, counting down.
AATCATAAAGAGTTGTTTCAACTCTTCAAATTTGGAGATTGAAAACTCATTCTTTTAATTTATATAAGTTTTTTTTTAGGAAAACAGAAGTCTTATAAAACGAAATCGACCAACACAACATTATGAAGCCACAAAGGAATTTATAAGTTAAAATAAAGATTTTGTTGGAGATGATTTTTTGATGTATAATTCTTTAAAATAAAGATTAATTTTTCAGTTAGAAAGTCTCTTAGGAATGCTCTTAGAAGTTGAAACCGATTAAACTGTATAAAACAGATTGAAATAAAAACTTTAAGTTTTGATGTTCTATATGAACTAAAGATTAAAGTTTAAATTTGAGAAAGAATATTGTTAACTAATAAAAATTAAACGTCACAAAAATGACTAAATGTTAATTATGAAAAAAATATTAAATTGAAATTTGAAGTTAATATTAACTAAATAAAGTAAAAGAATAAAGAAAGAAAAATTAATCTAGTTAAACCACCGGTCCAAATCGCGTCCGTCACAATGGGCTCAAAGCATATATTGATATTAGGGATGTCGAAACTCATAGGCTCGTACCCGAGACCCGACCCCTAAAAATGCAATCACATACTATATATAAACCATACCCATTTTCTAAAAAATAAATAAATTTGAAAATAAAACTAAAATTATGATATTTATATAATTTTGTAGATATTATATGAATTATGAAATAAACATCAACATATATAAATCAAGAGTTCTTGAACAACAATATGTTCACTCTATATATAAACTAAATAAATAAATAAATGAAAATAAAATGAAATATATATATATATGGGTCCGGTCATATCATACCCGTCACCTGACCCATACCCGTCTGGGTCTAAAAACCAATATCCATATGGGTCTAAAAACCAATATCCATAGCCATTTAGGACCCATACCCGCCCCAAATGAGGCGGGGCGATCCCTAAATTTGATAGACCTGGACCCATTGCCATCCTTAACAGCTCATTATACCTACGAGTCGATTAAAGATCCAAGTTATTGATCTGTTGACCCGATTAATCGACTTGATCACGGACAGATTCCGGTCAATTTGGATTGGACCCACTACGAGGTGGTCGCTGGAGGCAGGGCATATTTATTATCTGCAAAGTTCCTGAGGCAATAACGTGATGGAGGCTCACTTTGAAGCAAAGCATTCTTCTCCAGTTGTTGTCCCAAGGCAAGAAACATGACTTTCACAAAGCATTTTTATGTTTCCAGCATCATCAGTACTAAACATATATTTTACAGGACGTAAAAATAAAAATATGTTTGAATAATAATGTTTGTTTTTTGTTAATTATATAAGTTTCAAAATAAAAATGATTTTATTTTATGATTTTTTATGACATGAGATGTTAGTGGTTTGAAATGAATCTTAAAATGAATATAAATTGCATTTTTGTGATGAGAAAGAGAAAATAAAATATTTTCAAAATTTGTCAAATACTTAAAAATGAAAAGAAGATATCATTTGAGAATGAACACAAACGAGCATTGTAATTTGCAGTTTTGTAAGCAAATTAGTGGACACTTTTAGCATGTTTGAAATCACTTTTCAAATTGATTCTTAGGTTGCATTTGGATGGGAGATTTTGGATTTGGGGAGAGGATTTAGGGAAAGATTTCAAATGACTCAAAATAATAAGTATCTGAAATCTTCCAAAATGACTCCAAAAATAGCTTCTAAGGATTTGAAATTCATTATAAAATAACTCCATTCAAATAACCTCAGGTTGCATTTGGATGGGAGGATTTGGATTTGGAGAGGGGATTTAGGGACTGATTTCAAATGACTCCAAATTGAAAGGATTTGAAATCCTCCAAAATGACTCCAAAAATAGCTTCTAAGGATTTGAAATCCATTATAGAATGACCCCATCCAAACAACCACAATTTATTTCTTATTATGGATTTAAAATTCATAGCTCAAATCCTTCCATCCAAATGAAGCCTCAATAGATTTGTTATTATGGATTTGAAATCCATAGCTCAGATCATTCCATCCAAATCGAGCCTGAGTCTTAGACTTAAGAGTCCATTTGAAATTTTGAAGTGTTTGGTGGTTGTTATTGGATGAACTTCTGAAATAAGTCGAAAGTCCATTCTAAAAGAAGTGATAAAATATGACTTTTCAAAGCTCATTTCCGTTATTTTTATTTGGAGGTTACTTTAAAAGCTAGTATCTTCTTATTTATTTCTTCTCTTTCCATTAAAATGTCAAAGCACTTTTTTGAAATAAGTTTCGCCAAACATGTGTTATTAATGTAAAATGACTTTTTGGAAACGCACCTAATAGAATCGTAGAAGTTCTCCCAAACATGCATTTTCTATGTTGTTTATTTGAAGCATTCTGAAATAAGATAAAAATGATTTTTTTCCCTTAGAGTATTTTTTCAGACGCCACTATTATTTTAAAAAACAATGATATAAACTATATGAAATCCGGATCTGATTCATATTTTGTATGAAATTAAATTATATTTATCATGCCAATTAGCCTTGCCCTAGTGGTAAGGAGCCCCATAATCCGTGTGGCCCTGAGTTCGAGTCTCACAGGGCATATTTCAATTAGTTGACCAATCAATATTGTAGTTTTATTTTCGACTTCTGGAAATCAGTGATTTCTTCAGAGAGGGCTTCTTGGGGGAGGGTCGGGCGAAGCCACTAACATGAGACATCACAAAAAAAAAAAATTACTCATAATGACAAGCTCCAGGTTCGAGTACTTGTAATGACAATGCCGATTTAAAAAAAAAAAATAGGCTTGTGGTTTAAAAGAAAGTCTCTCCCTCAATTGAATACAAGTAGGCAGTAGCTGACCACATCTAAACGCATCTATCTGTCTTGGAACTTTCCGAAAGTGTGCGTTTTGGACCCACTGCGACACAGGTGGCCATCTCACGAATTAAAACAAGGAAATGCTCTATAACTCGGATTTGACTTCTTATTCACAATTAACGACTCCCACGGACATGATTATTCAAACCTCCCAAAAGACAAATAACACTAGACACAATAACAATTTGATCTCCACTTTTTTAAACATTTGTTTCCAAGAATCATTCATTTCGAATCGTTGAAATACCCACATCTTTAACACATGTTTTTTTACCTTTAATTTTTGTGCTCTTGCATGTTGTTTTGTTGTTTCCAAGATTTCTGCCCTGAAGCCAAAAAGCCTCTGTATAACTCGAGCTGGGGTGCATCTGCAGGCAAACAGTGAGTTTTTGGTTTTTCTTTTGTTGGAATCATGTGTTCTGGACATGTTTTTGCTCTATTTTCTTGTTAACTGAAAAGGGTTTATTGTTGTTTTGGGTTTTTCTTGTTTTTTTAAAAGTGTGCCTAAAAGCAGGGAATTTTGGTTTTTGTGTTGTTGGAATCATGTGTTTTTGACATGTATTTGCTTTATTTTCTTGTTATCTGGAAAGGGTTTTATGATTTTCTTTTTTCTTCTCTTTTATGAGAAGTGTATCCAAAAGTGAAGGTGAGGGTACAGAGAGAAGAAGCTGATCTATATGCTTATGAGAAGACTTCTTTGCAGTCCTTGAAGGCATTTGAATGGCTCTCTCTAGATAATTCCTCTTTTTCAGGTATTTTTTTTTTCTTTTTCTTTTAAAATTCCTCCCCTTAATAATCTGTCAAATCATTTTCAAATATATTGACTCTCTTATTTATTGGTTTTGTCCTGTTTTCTCAGGCCAATCTTTTGTTATAGTATGATTGTAAATCTTTTTTGTTTTAGATTTCTCGATATTAGTATAATTTTTTTATACCTCCTATATAGTGATCGTCTTAAGTAATTGGTGAGAAACAATACATATCACTTATCAGGGCTCTAAATTCAGATCATGTGATCTTAAATGAGTAATATTTCGCCTATGTAGTTTTATGTTATTACTTAGCTCTTTATTTCTGTGAGAATAATGTGATTGCTCACAGCTAATCACTCAAGGAAACTATTTCTGAAATAATTTAGAGCTATGCCATTCTTGTGCCTGGTCGGCATTTCTCGTACTGGGGATGCGGATATGAACTAAGGACTTCAAGGATAAAAAGATTTCGAGTATTTTTCGAGTGTCATTTGGAGGCTCAATGAAAGAATATTGTAATACAGCATTCTTGAAAATATTTGGTATGTAACATCACACTACGATCTTCCGTGGTGATTGCTAGGCATAATGATTAAAACGCCATCTTAATGAACTTGTTTAGATGACATTGTGGAGGTTGTACTGTATGGCATGCATAGAAGTTTTCTGTTCTTAAGATCCCACTTTTTCCAGTAAAATTTGAAAATGGGAAGCAGTTCTTTCCTGTTAAATTTGCTAGTCAGTTTGCACATAGAGCATATTCTAAAGTACATTTTGAAACCACCCATTCGTCAGCTCTGATAAGGTGATTTCTCCATTTACTGTCAATCCTAGTAATTTGCACTTTATAGTGATGAGAACTAAAATAAGATACGGATTCATCATTGTTGTGTTGTCAAGCATAGAATTTTGACTTTGATTTGGAGGCTCAATGAGAGGCTAACAGTTCCCATTATGCTTGATAATAATTTTATTTATTATTTTTTTTCTTCATCAAGATGGTGCTAAACTTTATAATGCCACGTTCTTGCTGAGGTGTTTGCCAGACAGAAACACCAAAACATTATTTTGATAAATCAGCCATGATCAAATTTGGAAATCTCCAAGATGCATTATTATATAGAACTAGAAGGCCTTGTGCCTCCATAAACGAAGCTTTTTTCTGTATTTTGAAGCTCTTTAGTTTTGAAATTATAAATCTTCTCTTAGTTTCTAATAAGCCCAATGGTATATAGTACTAAGAGCGTTTATTGTTTGGATTTGTAGATGAGTCCCCAGTATCAGTTGTGAGAGTTCCTCAATCTTATGCTCCAAAATCACCAACCCCAGCTTTCTTACTTCCAAAGGTTTGGTACTTGCCAGTTCTGTTTTTTCACAAAAGTATCATACCAACTGTTTTCTAACAAATTAGTATACTCCACTCTTTTGGTCAACAGACGGAACCAACAAAAAGAAATCAGCTGTGGAGGAAAACCAAAAAAACATTAGACCAAGTTCAGCACCACGTCCGCGCGCTGTCTTGTCAAGTCCAGGTAACTCACATAATTTAACTCTATATAAAACATAGACAATGTAATGTAAGAAAATTGGATTGCTCTACCGTCAATTTTTTGAAGCATAAAACTCCATATGCTCTATCATTTGTTCACTTTCCAGTCTGTTAAGGTCTCTTGCTGAGGCTTTCTTCCATATTTGGTATGGATAAAGTAGTGCATTCAAGAAGAAATCCTTTTATCCATGCTATATCACAGAGAATCTGCTATTTATTTGTTTGTTTCATGAAATTTCATCTTTTATGAGTTCCGGATGATTTGCACTGCGTTAAGATAAGAGATTGTATCTTGTTTAGACCTTTTGTCTATTGTTAAAGCTGGGAAATTCTTTGTTTGGACAAGAATTTCAGTTGAATCGAGAAATAATTCGTGTTTCTGGAGGTTCTACGTATTTTATGCAATTTTGCTAGTATCCGAGAACTGATTAAGGGAGTGTTTGCAAACACTTCTGTTTTTGGGGGAAGCGATTTATTGCCACATAAGCAACACGTAGTTGAGAATCATAAGGTGGTAGTATTTACAAATAATAACAACAACAACAAACTAAGCCTTAAACCCACTACGTGGGGTCGGCTATACGGATCATATCGCGCCATCGTTTACGGTCATAAGCCATATTTTCATTTATTTCTAGGTATAACATGTGTTGTTTAATAGCTTCTTTCCAAGTCTTTTTAGGCCTACCTCTGCCTCTTTTGATTTGTGTGAGTGATTCTCTACCTTCTAAACGTCGCATAGGTGCATCTAAAGGTCTCCTATAAACATGTCCAAACCATCTTAATCGATGAAGTTAAGAGAGAGTGTTTGGTGGATAAGTTGTAAAGTAATTTATTTGTGTTAAGAAGTCAAATGAGAAGTAGAATCATAAATGTAAAGCACCCCTCCCCCTACTTTTTGATTTTGATTAAACGAAGCAGAATCAAAAGCTTCGCGGAAGCTCACATTTGCAAACATTAAAAAGTGATTTTTTTCCAGCTAAAAGTTGAGAATCAATTTTTTTTTTTTGTGTTTGTAAACACTCCCTAAAAGGCATAGCTTCTATAATTTTGGAGTTCAGATCGAAAAAAATTGACAGTATTTGCATAAACAGCTAACAGTTTGGATATGAATCTCCTAATAACTATCAACACATTAACTGTCATGCTCTTGTAGAATTTTACTCCACATGCTAAACATTATCCTATTTGGACTCGTTTGCGATTGCTGACTGGATTGATAACATAATTTGGATAAGTTAGGATTAGATAATAAATTGATTTCTATAACATGTTTGGGAAGTATGATTGTTGATTTGTGAAGTGTGATTATTTTAGTAGAATAACAATATTTTGTTTGACATTGATGATAAAGTGTTAGATAATTTCTGAAATGACCAAATTATCCCTATGAGAAATAGAAAGATAATACTATCCACGTAAATGAGGGACAAATTCGTCATTAACTAATCACATGATGATTTGAGGTGGTGGGATTATATAATTGCACCCCCATGTCCTGGAAGAGTTATCAACCTAGAGTATGATAAAAAAGCTGGCTAGGATTAGTATCATGGATGTAGTTGAAAGTTCCTAAACCTGGACTAAATAATTTATCGTGGCCAATCAAAATTCCGAAACACGTCCTTTGAGTTTATATTTTCACATGAATTTGCCATAAAATGTTTCTACATTTCTTTTGTTTAGTTTGGGCACTCTGCTGAGAACATCAATTTTCCCTTTCATTTGGTTCAGTTAATGACGGGATCATCGGGAACAAAACACCGACAAGAGGAAAACTATTTTCAGGACTAAAAAATCGTCCAAGTCAAAACAGACACACACTGTGCAAAATTTTCCCAAAATCTGCAGCTCCTGAAAGTTTTGCACCTACACAAGGATACAACAAGGAATCAGCTGAGGCCAAAAACGATAATCGAGCAAAAGGCAGAACAGCACTAGCTGATACGAGCATTAGAGCAGGACATTACAAAAAAATCCCATCATCGGTCCATAGTTAACCTTTTTGATAACCTAACTTAGAATTTTTCTCTGTTGCTGGGCTCTGAGAGCTAATATATATCAGATACTGATAAAGTGTGAATGAGAGACAGAAATTGAGTTGAAGCTTTATGTGATGTATAAAGTGTTACGGCCAACGTAACGTTAGGGAAATTCTAGTTTGAATCAAGTGTGAGCAAACCTGGTTTGAGGAAGAATTTTCCTGAGTGATAAGATCGCTTTGTAAGAAAGAACTTCTGTCCTGAATACAATGAAATGCTTATTCTTCTTTCATCAAAGGGTTAATTACAAAAACTACCTGAGCTTTAGGCCTTTAGCCTAATTACAATATGATCTAGTTATCTTTCAAAATTACAAATATTCCCTGAATTTTGATTCTCTTTCACAAATTGCACCCTCAAGAAGGGGTTATTTGTTAGGTAAAAATATAAACCCAATAGTTGTTTGTAATTGTAACACTTTAAGGGGGTATTCGTAATTTTAAAAGATAACTGGAGTTTTTAGTAAATAGACTAAACTTCTAGGGTAGTTTTTGTAATTATCCTTTTATCGAATCACTGTTGGTCTACTTATGAGCATTAATGAAAGAAAGTTCATAATCAACTGGGAGTGTGACAACTCTGCAAGGGGGAATTTTTCTTGTCCTAATATTCCTTAAGAGGGGTTGTCTATTTAAAATAAGAACAAACGATGCTATAAATCATATAAATTGTATAAATGAGATAGAGGACCAGTGCAAGAAATTTTTGGCTTTCCACCAAGCGTAGCTATCTACATCTTGTGTTCCATACTAAGCGATAGACAAACTACTGAATATAGGTAGACAAGTGTTTTGTGCTGTGTAAACATGTTTTATGCTTAGGGTTACAATTACATCTGTCAAATGGGCTAGGCCGGGCTGGTGCTGGCCCTGCGCGCCTAAGAGAGAAATCTATTTCGGTTTGGTCAGCCCAAAATTCAATCGGTCCGCTATTTTTGGAGCCTAGTTCGTCCTATACTTTAAAATCATTTAAAATGCATTGAGCCAATCAGGGCGGCCGACTTTTCAGGTCAAATAGGTCCAATTCTTTTCGGACATATTAAATTGCGACACAAACGCACATTGTCATCGGGTTAGACTGATTTTGATAGTTACAACATAATACGCAGCAGCTATTTGTTAAACAATATGCCAACCAAATTGGTGAGGAAATTAGTGAAAAGTCTTATATTTCAGCAAGGCGTAAATTTAGATTGCAACTCTAAATATATAATTTTCCTTTTCTTTTCATCATATGTAAACTTAATCTTCTTCATTTCTAGACACTGAGACCTAATTCTATGTTTCTCATCTTTATTTCACTTGCTATTGTCTTTTGTTTTTAATTTCCTATTTCTTGATAATATTGTCTGTATTGAGCAATCAATAATTTGCAATTGCTCCTTATCTGTTTCCATTCATTTCAGAATATCTAAGAATTTATAAGAAAGTAATTCAATTGCAGATATTTTAAGAGATCTTACCAAGCTTTACTCGTGGTCTAGCATATTTTCCCCATATTTTTCTAAATTTTCAAGCAACCAAAGAATTACAAAATTCTTAATCCTCTTATTCCTTTATGCCAAATACACAAATTAACATTGATTATTACCAATAAGTAATGGGCAGAATGCATATCAGTCTATAATTCAGATTTGAGTGCTCCAACCATATTTCTGTCTAAAATATATGTGAATACATATTTTTTTTTTCAATTTCTCTAGTTCAACTTTTTTTATAAGATGACCCTACCAAAAGACTTTAAGGCATCTCCACGATATTAAAATGTCAATAATGCCTAGAAAAAAAACAAAACCCTCTAATAGCAAATATTAGTCCACATTGGGGTGCTCTTTGTGTTCCAAGGCCACGTTTTCACACAGAAAAATATTCTCATTATTAATTCAGTTCACAAATGGCACAACAATAATCAACATTGGTTGAAATATATTGTGCTAGAGCCATTTAAAAAATCCAGGCTTAGCAAAAATTAAGTTTATAATTCTACAATAGAACCTTCTATCTTACACTATAAATACCAGCTCTGCTTCTTCCATTTCCCATCACACTAAATCACATATATTCACAAGCCATTATATAAATCTTCTTCTTATTTCTTCTCATATCAGTCAAAATCCAATCACAGCCATGGGTGCCATCACTTATGATATGGAAATTCCATCCTCAATCCCTGCTGCTAAAATGTTTAAGGCCGTTGTCCTCGATTCAGATAACCTTATTCCTAAGATCATGCCTCAAGCTATTAAAAATGTCGAAATCTTGGAGGGTGATGGTGGTGTTGGGACTGTCAAGATAATCCATTTTGGCGAAGGCAGCCAGTATAAGAGCGTTAAGCACCGTGTGGATTCTATTGACACGGAGAACTTGACACACAGCTACAGCATTATTGAAGGTGATGCTTTGATGGGAGTTGTTGAATCGATCAATTATCATATCAAGATCGTTCCGACTGAAGAAGGAGGATGCATTTGCAAAAACAGGAGCATTTATCACACCAAGGGCGACGTTGAGATTACTGAAGATAAAATCAAGGAAGGCAAAGAGAAGGCAATGGTGATGTTCAAGGCCATTGAAGCTTATCTCCATGCCAATCCTGATGCTTGAAATACTACTTATTTATGTAGTTTTCTGTTGTTTGAAGTTATGCTGCAGTTTTTTCTGTATTCAGTATTTTGTACTTTATTTACTGTAAGTTGATGTTAAGAATCTGGAATAATTTGGAAATGACTTCAATCTTAAACCAAATAGTAACAACCGCAGCAATAGACACCTTAATCTGTTGCAAAGAGATTTGGAAAACGCGAATAACATCATCGTTTGCCAAACAAAATTTGTTCGATTATTCAATACAAATGGAGAAATTGCTGAAAGGGTTAATAACTCTATTCTGTACTAAAACTTGCAAAATGAGACGGAAAAATTAAGAAATAAATACAAATTTGTTGTAAATAATTCCAAGATGTAGTAATCAGATAATATATAACACTATCAAGTATTATATTATGTTATATATGTATATATGACTTTAGAATGTAAAGTAACTAAAAGCAATTATAAAGAAAGCAAATGAGGACTATATTTGCAATGAAATCCGTAAGTGCTATCTTTCCATTCATGTCTCATATTTATATACAAATATTCTAACTAATACACAAATGCAATAAATGCATGCTTTCTTCTCAACCACCAATTGTATTCATTAAATGTGCAAGTCCACTAACTCAACACTCCCCGACGGGCGTAAAGACCATTGGATGAGATGTTCTCATTAAAAACCTTAAGTCGAAAAAACCGGGTTTAAGAAAATCGAATCAAGGAAAAAAGAGTACATAACTCCAATCCAAACCTTGTGCATAAAATTTCATTAAAACCTTAAGTTGAAAACCCGTGGGATAAAAACCGGACATAAGGGAAAAGAAAGACAACGACAGATACGACTTTTGCTCTCGAAACAAATAACACAATGCTGATTATCAATCTTGCTTGTTAACTCTTCGCATGCCAATGCCGTATACCAATTTCTAATGTAGATGTCGGCAAAGATTTTGTGAATAAGTCGCAAGATTGTGACATGGACGAATTTGTTGAACATTTATCTCTCCATTTTTTCGAGTTCATGTGTATGGAAAAACTTTGGTGAAATATGTTTGGTCCTATCACCCTTTATGTAACCAACCACTGCACTACGTCCATTAGACGCATGTCCAAATTCTCGTGGACAAATCATAACGATAAGAAAACGAAATGTGATCAGATTCATCATGTGAATATGTTTCATTACAATTTATCCCGTGTCTCCTGGGAGAATTGGGCTACTTAGTCGAGCTTATATCCTACGACTTCTGCTTTTCCTCATTTCTTTCGAACAAATACCCATTTGTATCCACAGCTTTACATTGTTTGGAGTACGAACAATTTACCCAAATACATTACGTTTAGGGAAGCTAACTCAGATTTTATCGCTTCCTCCCACATGTGCCAATCGTGCTCGACGTTATTCCATTATCGAACGTGGTTCGTTATCATAATCATCATTTATAATTTCGAGCAACCGAGAATGCAAAATTATTATCAATAATTATTTCACTTCTGATCCCATATTTCATTACAATAACCCATGGATTCTTATATAAAAATTTTGTACATTAGTGATCGGCGCTTCATCCGGAGCATGCTCACACATATCAATTCTCCCTTTATTTTTCGGTAATAGATCTTTTGAGCTAACAGTCTACCACGTTTTTGTCGTGGGTTATCATCATTCATTTTCTTATTTTCATTTGAACAATAATCCTAGCCGAGAATTAGCAAAATTTTAATATGAGACTCAACTTTACTAGCAATCAACTGTAAATGCATCAAAGTCTATTAAAGAATATTTTATAAATGAATGATTCTATTCACCTCACTTTCACATTCAAGATGGATCTAAATAGATAAGTTTTTGTTCAATCCAGAGATATTCTCAACTCCGGTTTTTGTTTATCTAAAATAACTTTATCCCTTCCTAAATGAACGATGGGAATGTTGTTCATCAAAATGACAATCCGCAAATCAAGCAAAATAAATCTCCCATCATCAGCCTCTAAATGCCGAACAATCATGGAGAATCAACCAAATATATAAGGTCATAATTGTCTATTTTTTGTCCTGGAATCAAATCCAACATATATACTATCGGGAGTGCAAACATGCTCAAAACCAAGAGTAATCATAAGTAAGATGTTGGCCGAATATAATGACTCTATGTCGCGTGAATAACGCGAGCTAAGTGAGCTTTGATCTCATCAATAATGTACTGAGCAATGATTTGAACTCGTTTAATCAAGCGATTCACCAATCCATTTTTGAAAAGGAACATGTGCTACCGGTGCTCAACATTAATTCCTTATGTCAGCGAATAAACATCAAAACTTTTGATGTAAATTCTCCCAAGATTATCCATTCTTATATTCTTAATAGGATGATCATGAAAATGTGCTCAGTTTAATAATTTGCGCTAATAATCGAAAGTAAATGCAACATTTCTAGTAGATAATAGTATACGTGGTGACCATCTACACGATGCATCTATCAAGACTCATGAAAATATCTAAATGGTCCACTTGAAGGATGTATCGTCCACAAATATCACCATGAATACGCTTAAAATGATGGTGATTCATAACCAACCTTTTCCATGCAAGGTTTAGTAATAAAAATTTTCCTTGTGAACACAATTCACGTAAATAATTCGACATTAGCATCTTCGTGCTATTACGGATGTCCATTAGTGTGTTCAACAATCCTACGATCATGTTACTTCCCGGCGTCCATGATCATGTCATAACCCAAATATATTAGATTCACCACAAATGTTTCCACAAGATGGTGGAGGGGATTCAAAAGCTTTAATTTGGACACAACATAATCCAAGTCAGCTGCTTCAAATTTCCTAAAGGGCAATTCTTTTTCCCATTTTATATGATTGATACATAGACACTTTTATTATATTCATTTAAATCTCCAAGTGATAGCCATTATCACGCCATCTTTGAAACTCAAGAGATTTCTTTTGATCTACTAGATAATAATGCATTTTTCACATGCAAGATTGTACCATTAGCAACACCACAATTGCATTCTTTAGCCATCAATAATCTCAACTGACCATAGGTTGTAAGTCAGGCTTTTGCCAATTTCACACTAAAATATACTTTATTTATTAATATCGAAGTGCGTTTGTTGCACTATCAAGTAGACAATAGTCCTCTTTCTGTTTCCCATGTGTACCGGTATAGTTATTATTGAATTAGTATTATATGATTATTAAAACTTTACATAAAAACATCAATGCAAAAATTTAAAAATGATTTTATTCGACAACATGCATTTACATAATCATCTAATTATTACAACATGCTAAAAATAAATCATACTAAGAAGAGAGGAAGAATTATGAAGACAAATTGAAAATTTATTTATTTCATAAAAAAATCTTAAATCGAAGAATATCAATACCTTAGCAAACAAACGAAATAAATGGGAGTTTTTACAATCAATAAAACTACGGGTGAATTTTTTTGAATCATATATATTTATAGATAAAAGTTAATACTCATAGTCGTTGATATAGCCGTTGAAGAAAATTATTTAACCATTTGTAAAGGATTTGTAGAAATTTACTAATATTTTATGATTGGATCTTCAAAATCGAAATTTCATAATAAAAACTTAAAGTGATATATCAACTTACAAACAGGGTACAATCATAGAAACTCAATCTCTGAATATATCCTCCGAGAGAAATCACATACTAAATGGCTTATTTAACCATTCGACACCTTGCTGACATGTGTTTGAACACTTTTGCCAATCTTTGTTATTCGTTGATTCCAAGAAAGTAAACGGCTCTTTACGCCGCATGTGTCAACACTAGCTGATTCGCATAAATTTACCTGGCCTGGGCAACGTCCTCGGGCCCACCGTCCAATATTCCACATCTATTACACATATCATCATCAGCTTTTTTCCATATGCTTCTTTATCACGATTTTATCGATTTGAATGCCCTGCTTGGCATAATCATTTTGGCGAGATAGTGATAATTATCTCTATTATAGTAATTACGATCGCCACGATCAATTATCTCATTGTGAGTATTTTGATTCGGACCGCCATGCCACGAACACCCCCGCGCCCCCATGCCCTGTTTATACTACGGCCTCTAAATCGCCCCCTCCTCTACCGGAGTTAGTATGTGCTTGCTTGCACGCATTAGACCCAAAAGGCTTAAAATCATGATTTTTCAACAAAGAACCTATTGGTTCTCTCCGCTGTGAGTAGAACCGTAGATTAATTTAGAATATATTTTAAATTCGTCTATACTGGTCAAGTGTAGCACAATATTTGATTTATGCATATGAGAAAGTTTTCCAATTTATCATATTCAGCACAACTTTGTCCCACAAAGAGCCAATGACTAATTTTTAAATAATGCCAATTATAGCCTGCAACGGACTTAAAGTCCTCGCAACCTTAGATGTTGCCAATCATATTGTGCTTGTGGAGTATCATTGTTCGTGTGATCGGGAATCTTCTTCGAAGCCAGGCTTTCACATCCGCCTAATTTGTATATACTCATTTTTCAAATCATCGATAGATGATGACTACGACAAATATCATTGCTGTCACGTCATCTACCACAAATCCTTCAATTTTTACAGCATCAATGTTTTATCCAATTAACCCCCAAGGTGTAATTTGACATCCGTGACACCATGATAAATAATTATCACTCGGTATCAAGGATCCGGAATTTTTTGCTTTCGGATACTCCGCCATTTTTCAAATAAAAATTAATTAGTACAAAGAAATTCAAAACATGAAATATACGAACCTTTTCAAGCAATAACCGTGTTGATAACGTGTCAGTAAATAATTCCCTTAAGATGTAGTAATCAGATAATATATAACACTATCAAGTATTATATTATGTTATATATGTATATATACGACTTTAGAATGTAAAGTAACTAAAAGCAATTATAAAGAAAGAAATGGGGACTATATTTGCAATGAAACGTAAGCGCTATCTTTCCATTCATGTCTTATATTTATATACAAATATTCCAACTAATACACAAATGCAATAAATGCACTCTTCATTAATAAGGTGCTTTCCTAACCACCAATTGTATTCATTAAATGTGCAAGTCCACTAACTAATAACAAAATTAACAAAAATAATTACGGGAGAACTAGAAACAACAGTCATTCCACATTGAGTTTTTCTAAACACCTTTCGCTTCTCGATAAAACTATGCATCATTTTCCTGCACGGTAAACTTTACTCTCCGCTTCTTTTTAAAAAAATAAAGGATAATTGCAAACACTACCTCGGGGTCTGGGGTAATTGCAACAAATTCAAAAATTTCAAAAATTAAAATAAACCTTCCGGAGGTTTAATTAATTATATATTACAATTTACCCTAACCATTAGGTGACTTGAGGAGGGGTAGTTAAAAGTTTTCAAATTACATAAACCTCCTAAGTTTAATTAATTATTTCTTATAATTTACTCCAACCATGGTCAAGTCGTGAGCAGGGGAGGGGAGATAATTATAAAAATTCAAAAGCTTCAAATTAAATAAACCCTTCAAAGTTTATTTAAGGGTGAGGTTATTCACACCCCTTCCTTTCCTTAATACACCCACCTTTAATTTTAATACACATTCTTCCTATTATACCCTTTTCTAAAAATAAAAGAAAACTTTGAAAACTAAAACACCCCACCGCAGTCTCGCCTCCATCTTCCACCACCACCACCACCACCATTTCCATTTTACCATTGCCGCCACCTTCCACCACCACAGAGGACACAAACAACACACAATCACACGCACACGCATACTATCCTAAAAACAACCAAAAAGGAGATTTATCATTGAGATAATTGCACATTTTCGCCATTTTTCTCGACCTTGTTTTTTCATTAATACTCAAATTTGTAGGCACTAAAATGGCTTATTTCAGATTTGCACACGCCGAAATCACGCGCTCATTGTAAACATACCACTAAATTTTGCTGGATACTATTCTTTTATTTGAAAGTCTTTGTGAGATTGCACATTCCAAAATTGGCCACGCGTCTCCTACTGCACTCGGCCACCGTCGTTGTCCATCGGTTGCTGCACCATGGTTGTCAGATGGGGAAGAGGTAAATTAGGTTTGGAAATGATGCATTTTGCCTTGGTAGTGATAGAATTGAGATTTTTAAAAAAGTCATATTCACAGTGCCGGGTAGCAAATAGCCCCAACCATTAGGCTTCCAGGTGGAGAGGTAATATAAAAATCCACAAAAAATTAAATTAAATAAACTTATGGATGTTTAATTAATTTTGTCTTACAATTCTACCTGCAACCACAGTCACTTCGACGCTGGGAGTGGCGAGGCTTGATAAATGGTTTTATCATGATTTTGATGATTTTGTTTTTATACCAAAAACAATGTTTTTGAAGGTTGTCCAAATACTCCTAAATGATTTAAAATGGTTTTAATATTTTCCTGAGTATTTCTTCTCAAGTTTTTATTTTCGACAAAAATTGGACAACACATTTAATGATTTTGTCAACTGGTTTCTTACATTGAAAACTATGTTTCTAAATATTGTCCTAATACTCCGATCGAAGGTTCATAGTAAATATTTTACTATTTTTCGGAGTATTTCTTGAAGTTTTATCTGATACAACACTTTGATGATTTTGTGTTAACGAGTTATTTCATCAAAACTATATATTTCTAATGTTGTCCAAAATACTCCCATCAGGGCCAAAAATATTTTACCAATTCTTTTGAAGCATTTCTTGAGGTTTATTTTCACAAATACTCCGGGACAATATTTCATTTCGGAGGGGGAATACCTGACCGCCCACCAAAGATAATGATCAAGACTGGAATCCAGTTTCTTGAACAATCGCGTAACCCACAAACAGTCGCAGTGACTACCAACCAGCACTGGCCGGTCGCACCTGACACTGGCCGACTCACTCCCTAGGACCTAGCCACTCCCTGAAATTCTTTAATGCTTCTTTTCAATCTTATTTTGTGCGACTGTCGCCCCCATGTTTGACAAAGAAATTCTAACCGTTGTGCAAATAGTAATAACTTTTCCCTAAATTGTGGAATCATTTCTAAATAAATTATAATCTTGATTTTAATTGCAATTGTTTTTTAGATATCGATTCCAAGAGGAGCCTATCAAATATCAATTACCCCTATAAATAGAGGAAAGATTTGAAGCACAATAAAAAGAGAGAAATAATACAACACAACATGAAATACTCAAGCAAAACACTAGTCTTATATCATTATTCTTGCTTAAAATATGCCCAGCTTATCACTGCATTCTGGAGGTCTAGTTACTTTAATGCTACTGCACCACCTTGTATAATCTTACTACCGAATAAACTTGAATTTTGGGTTATCATTCAACACAAGATATCCTGTGGAGTGTTCGTGGTAAGAATAATAATTTCACAAGTGATCTAAATAAAGTATGATTGTGGTAATCTTCGAGGTGTTGAATAAGAATTTGGTATTTATACAGATTGTGTATATAATTTCACAAGGTGCTGCTGGAGATTGTGGTATCGTCCAAGAGAGATTGTGTGGGTAATCTCAAAGGTGGTGTTGAAGCATGAGTGTGGTGCTCTTCAAGGTGTTGTTGCAAAGTGTTGTATTAATTTTGGGTAATTAATAAAATTCTTAAATCATCCTGATATACTGCGGTAGATGATTAGGCCCGAGGTGGGTTGAACTCTATAAATCGACGTGTGTTGCTTCTTATATTCTCGCACCTTCTATATCGTCTCGCTTGTTTGAAAAGAGGGTAAAATCTAAAAGACATGGATAACTATTCACTCCTCTGATTATCAGCCGCTGACTCATAAGTGGTATCAAAGCCAACCATTGGCAAAGCTCACACATCAAGGAGTGAAGAGAACGATCGCTCTACTATGGTTCTAAGCTTCACTCTGCTGCACTTCCAATTAACAATAATTTATCTGAGATTCCAAAAATTTTACATTTTGGTGCATAATGGAATGTTATTTACAAGGTCAAGGGGTCTGGAGAGCCTGGAATATCGCCATCAATGGAGAATTCATTCCATGAAAGACGCTAACCACTCATTCCTCAAAGGCCTCAAAGAGTCAAATGATGAAGAGAAGAAAATCATCTCTATTAAATGGTAAAGCTCTCAATATTTTATATTGTTCACTTACCAACTTGAATTTAATCTTATTATGTGAATTGACGGCCTACAAGTGATGTGGCAAAATTAGAAGCTATCTACTTAAGTATATGCAAAATAATAGAGTAATCAAAAGCATCTACTTTCAAAGGATACAATGTCAAATCGCACGAATAAGCCTCTTACAACTTCCAACTATGGTAGCTTCTGAACATCAGCCTTACGGGCATCAAGAAAATAACGCAGGTATGTCTTAAATTTACTTCCTATGATATTGTTATACAAAATGATTATAGTGGGATTTGCAAATGATTTTGATGATATTCAAAATGAATTCCAAAGTTTACTTGTTAAGTACAAAATTTGAAAAAGGAATTCAATGTTTTGAAAAATGATAAGATAGTTTATTTACTTCCTATGAATCACTACTTATGTGCTCACACCACCACACTTGATATGTTAGAAACCTTTGAAAAGAAAATAGTATTCTTGTTGAGGATATTAATTGCATGAAAAGCAGATTTTATCAAAATCCAATCAAGAGTACCGATAAACATCTAATATTGTTGATGGGCTTGTGATAAATTGAAACAAGGACTTGATCATGTCAGTGACAGCAATTATGTGAAAAGAAATCAAGCATTTCCATGTATGCTGTCATTATGCTCCTAAATTGTTACTTGTTTTTATCATGGTAAAGGCGGTCATACTTAAATACTTGTCGTGGCTGTAAATAGCTCTAATTATTTTTGGAGACCTAAAACTGCAAGACTAATCCCAAAGGATTCCAAGCACTCTGAGGCCCACAAAGCGATGTCATATTAGGCACCCTGGAATAAAAAAAACTAAGAAAAATTCATAATCCGTTTCCAGAAGACATCAAATGACCGCTCATTTGATCAAAGGCAAGATATCACTACAATAACAAGAGAAAGACATTACTGTCAAATGGGAAAGAGCATAATCTCGAAACGGGAGCAATT
>JABTTQ020000651.1:0-50000 GCA_016081115.2 Rehmannia glutinosa | reverse complement strand
GCTTTCTTGGTCTCAGCTATCTTGGTGGTTCTTTCTTCCTTTCATTTGGAAGGATTTGAGTGTCTTTTAGAGGATTCACCATTGTTTTTCTTGTAGTTCTTATTGTAGAACTTGTTGAATCTTTTAACCATTAGGGTTATTTCCTCTTTGTATATGATGTCCTTGTATTTTGTATTCTTTGATTCTCCAGCCACTAGAGCGCATGTCTTGGGCACAGTTATCTCATCTCGCTCCTTTCTTCTGAGCTTGAATTCATAACCTTTGAGATATGAGAATAGCTCATGGTTGGGAATCCTTGTTAAGTCCATTGAATGCCTGAGGGCTATCACTTTCATTTCACACTCAGCTGGGAGAGATCTGAGAACTTTCATACACCTCCTTATGTGTATATTCTTTGCTAAGAGGTGAAAGTTCATTTGTGATCTCTGTGAATCTAGCATACAGCTGATCCAGTAGTTCACCAGCTAACATCTTGAAGTTTTCGAACTTCTGCACAACAATTGTCAATTTATTTTCTTTAATCTGCTCTGAGCCTTCGCAAATGAGAGTCAACATTTCCCATATTTCTCTAGCAGTCATGCAAGATTTAACTTTGTTAAACATTGCTTTATCAAGAGTTTTGTACAAAATATCTTTGGCCACATTGTCCAAGTTATATCTTTTTCGATCTTCATTGGTCCACTCGCTCCTAGGTTTTTCAATGATGGCAGGTCTTTCAGCACATCATCCTCAGCAGCTCTTACAGCTGGTTCACCTTGGTGATCTTTATGGGTTCATATTCTATGACAAACCACATTTCATCATGTAGTGCTGAGAGATGTCTCTGCATGCGAATTTTCCAATCATCAAACTATTCTACAGTAAACATGGGAATGCAAGACGGATTTGCTTCTATGATAATAACGTTTTGAAAGAAAATTGAAAAACTTTCAAGTGTTGATCTTTTGAAAGATTGAGATCTAGTTCAGTAACCAGTACGGAAGGTTCTTTGAACCAACTGCTCTAATACCACTTGTAGGTCTCAAGGGGTAATTGTGTTAAGTCTAGAAGGGGAGGTTGAACAGACTTAACCAATTTTTTGATTTAAACATAAATCAGAGTCTAAGTCTTTGGAAGATAGCTTGGTTTAACCTCAACAAAAGAGTTAACCACTCAACAGACTCGAGTGAGATGTTGATAGAGTAACTCGGCTGAGTGAAATGAGCTCTTTTAGAAAATCAGTTTACTTGGTTTTTATAGCGAAAGTCTTAAACCGTTTTTAAATAATAGTTTTCAACGCTTGTTTTAGGTTAAGTTATTATCAGTTGAGTGAGCGAGCAAATTTATATAAGCAATAATAAAGATATGCAAAAAGTAAATGCTAAAAGTAAATGACACAGAGAAATTTTATAGTGGTTCGAGGATCGGGTAATTCTTCTACTTCACTCTTCCCCAACTCCTGGAGGTAATGCCCTAATGCAATAGTCATGTTACAAAAAGGATAGAACAGTCCGAGTAAGCATTGATCACATAGTTGGCTTCACTCCTAGGACTCAGCTTCTTCGTAAGGCAGTTGCCTCACTACTTCAGCTCCTCAAACCCTTCGAACATGATCACACAACCCTATGTTGTATTCAAAACATGCTCTAACTTGAACCTCACTGCAAATCCTTCACCACGTGAAGGTGCAGACCCCTTGTTCTTGAATAACAAGATTTTCTCTTCAACTGGTTGAAGATTTCTTCCTTCCTTCACTGAATGTATTGGTTAGAATTACTTCGAGAGTTTACGCTTGAGGATTTTAATGTAGATTGAGAGAATATTTTTCAGTTGCTTGCTTGCTCAGATTTCTCTTGTATGTGTTACTTGTTGCTTGTATTTCGCTCAGATTTTTCCTCAGCCTTTTATAGTGATAGTTTGAGAAAGTGTCCGTTGAAGAAATAGACGTCCATTGAAGAGATAAATATTTTTCAAACTTCACTTCTTGATTGTTGGTTTGTTGTTTTGCACCTTTTTATGTTGACCTTTCCATAATATTAATGCTTTGCAGGTTGCGTGAATAGCAACAGGTTTCTGCAAACATCCCATTGGTTCCCAGCTACTTGCAGTCTTTCAGCAAGACTATTTTTAAGGTTGCAGGTATGTCCCTTACCATTTTGGCTAAGTCTTTGACTTTTCTTTGCAATGGACTTCTTCAGCTTTCTTCGAGTCGTTAAGCTACTTTACCCCTTTATTGAGTCTTCTCTATGAATCTTGGATGACTTAGTTGTTAGTTCACTGAAAGACACAACTTCTTCACTTGACCGAGATTCTTCTTTGATACTCAGCTCTGACACAGCTGAATCTTCACTGCAATTCATCAAGCCTTAGTCTTCTGCGATCTTCAACTATGCTGCTTCTTAACTCAGAAATACAGTAGAAAATGGGCTGCCAACTTTTGATCTAAGTTTTCTATGAATCATCAAACTGTACACAAATAAATTTCCTAATAATAACCATCCCCTAGCCTTATCGCGTGGAGAGAAAATAAAAAAGTGGCAACGAATGATATCCTCAGAGACACCATTCGTCTTCACTAAGTCACAAATTTCTAAAAATTGCACCGGATGCGCATTCGGATCCCTTAGGCTCCCCCCCCCCCCAAACTAGTTTTGTGACACCATCTGGATCAACGTTGGTTGTTGTTCAAAGTTGTTTGCATTGATCGGCATATGGGCCACTCCCCCATATCTCTTATTAACTTTCGGATATTAACTTTCGGCTGGAAGTAATCTGACATGGGCCTTCGCACAGGCCTCTCCTCTACCAGATTCTCTCCATTTACACCCGTTGGTACCAATGGACGTTTCTCTTTGTTTTTGTCATTCGCACCATTCCCACTATTTTCCTCTACCATTGCTTTCGATCGTTTCCTCAACTATTTTGCTGTATTTTCAATCTCTAAGTCAATGGGTATCAGTTCAACTAATCTCATGCACTATCTGCACTCAACAAAAATAATGTTAAAATGAAAACAAAAAATAAAAATAATGCTTCAATTAAGAATGAACTACTTATTACTATATTTATGTAGAATCTTTCAATCTCCGACAATGGCGCAAAAATTTGATCGTGAAAATCTTTTCACTATACCGCAAGTGCATGGTGTATCTAACAGATAGCAGCGAACAAGATCGTATTTCATAGGGATTGAATACGAAACACATAAAGTACAGTAACGTTGTACTTCAATTTTATTGTAGCGGTCGAAAATCATAAAGTTGTTATCGAAACTAATCCTAAAATATCAACTAAAACATCTAATCATTGTTAAAAGACCTGAACTTCACAAAGACTTAAACAAATACGAAAGAAATCCTGGGAACATAACCTCAATATGCTTCATCAATATCAATTCCAATTAATGTTTCATCCAAACCGGTTTCTGTGTATTTATGGGTTCAATTCCTAAAGTAGTTTATTCCATCTCCCGAGTGCAAACAAAGTCGTTGATTAATAAAAATTGCAGGTATCCCTACTCAACAACTCATATCAACTCCCAAAAGCTCTTAGAATTTAAGTAAACACCCAAACAGTTATAGGTCTCCCAACTCAGTCCCCGTTTATGTTATGAATTTGTTTATTGTAAGTTAGATCTCATCTCCCGAATCTTGAACTAACAAGTAAGACATGCAAATATTGGCCAGATAATCTACAATAAATAAGCACTCGAATTCATAAATAGAACACAAGAAATGAATTAAGAAGAAACAATCAAATTAGAATTAACATGAATCCACAGTTTCAATCATGCCCTAGGAGCAAGAATTTAGCCTAACATATTTGAAACCAAATTCATAGACAAATCTGAAAATAAATAGTTTGACATCGAATTAAGTACAAAACAAAAGCTCTAAACTATGATAGAACCCTTCTTATGTAAATGGATCATTCTTCAAAGTCTTGAACCCTTGTGCCTTCGTAGATGGAAAAGGTCTTGTGTCATTTTTCATTGTCTTGTGTATCTTGCCCTAGAAGTATTTAAAATTTCGTGTCCAATGATGTATCCAGCTTTAGGTCTTGCTCTTCCTTTTATAGATGTTCTGAGAGATCCCTGGTAGAGTCCCAACGAAATTAGGAAATCGAATTCAGCCTCAACATAGTACATGATCGTGTGCTATTACTGTTGTATATTTACATATAATATAGTGTCTTGCATTAATTGAATCTCATATCAAAGCGTCATTTAGCTAGACATTCATTTTATGTAAATATTATATTATATAATATATTATATGAAAGGAGGAAAGAAATAAATAAATATGGAAAATATGTGAAAAGGTATGTACCTTTCATGTGAAGACATTCATTGGGAAGGATTGCAATAAAGAGATGCAACCTTTGGAATATTTATAACTTCTATTATTTGAGAAGGGATGCAAATTTTGATTGCAACCTTTGGAAGTCTATAAATACTTCTAAAAAGGATGTTATAAATATGATGAAAAGTGATGGAAAAATGAATCCTTCATTTTCCTATGAGTTTTATTTCTTTCCAACTTTCTGTTATATTTATTTTATAACTACATCTTGTGATTTATGCACCTGAAAAATCCTAAGAAGTGTAATCTTGGAATTTTTGTGAAATACGTCTTGTATCCTGGAAATTAATTCCTTGAGAACCATTTTACACTGTAGTGAGAGGATTTAATACCTTAAAGAAAACATCTTTAAGATGTTCCTAGCCTATACAAAATTTGGATTTTGCTTTCATAAACTTACTCAATTACCCACTATCGAGAAATATATATACAACAATTTTAAGGTATTAATAATCCTACAATGGAGTTTGCAATCGTGAAAAGCATTGAAAGCGAAAGTTGTTAGATTCAACAATAAAAGAAGAGAAAATTGTGGGAAATACCCACATTGGATAAGACAAACATTTTTTTGACCTACAAGATAACTATCTATCCTTTCTACCCACTTTTGGTGGTCCTTTACCAACACACTCTTAAGAGTGGTTTCACTTCATTAAAGTCAGATCTAACTTTATCTTCCTCACTCTTTATTCTTCCACCCACCCCACTTTATTCTCTCTCTAGTTCTTTTCTTTCTCACTCTATCTTCTTCCACCCACCCGTAAAATAGTCGAAAACAACAAATCGAGGTAATGTAGCTTATTTGTTAAATTGCTTATATTATTTTATGTTGTTATTTATGAAGACTTGATTTAATATTTTATTTCTCAGTTTCTTAAAATTTCTCGTACCCACGTTACACAGACTTGCAAGATGAAGATCTATGTGTCACGTTACATAGTATAACGTGTTATATAATGTGATATATATATATAACACGTTATACTATATAATATGATATATATCTCACATTATATAGTATATAACGTGTTACATATGTCACATAATATAGTATAATGTGTTATATATATATCATGTTATATACTATATAATGTGAGATATATATTGTGTTATATATAACATCTTATATTGTATAACGTGGTATAACGTGTTACTGTATAATAGTATAATAACGTGAACATGTTATACTGTATATATAACACGTTATACTATATGACGTAATATAGTATAACGTGATATCTATAACACATTATATAATATAATACTATACAATATATCAAGTAAATTTAGTATAACGTGGCATATGTATAACGTTATACTATATAACGTGATATATAATATAATGTTAATAGTATATAATGTGATATAGTATAACGTTATACATATATCACGTTATATCAAGTTATACAGTATAACGTTATAGATATCACGTTATTTTATATAACGTGTTATAACGTGAATTTATAAAAGTGATATCACCTTAATTTATATAATGTGATATTTTCCACGGATGAATTTCAAATATATTGTTGTTCGATTTTGGGGATATTGGGATGGTTTGGATTATAAAAATGGTGAAGAGAAGGTTATATGTGTTGAACCAGGTAAATTCATTATAATGATTTATTGGACGAGATCTATGGAGTTTTTGAAGCTGATAGGACCATATATGACTCTGTGATGTACTCGTTTGTGGATATTGCTGGAAATAAGATTGGGAAGTTAAAACTGAAAAATAATCGTGACATTGACTTTGCTTTTACAAACACTGATTTACCCATTGTTTCAATTATCGTAAAATTAAAAATACTAAAATAACCTCACATGATGTGGTGGGTAGTCAGTATGGGTATAATCAAGTTGCGAATGAGCAAGGTGCAAGGAATGTTTTATGCAGCTAATGGCTTCACAAAATATACTTTGTAGCCAAATGTTCCCGACTGGACCTTCCAACAATATACAATACTCAATCCTCGTCATGCAGATCATCTTGGTTCCAACCTTTTTTTTTTTTTTTTTTTAAAAATTCGCCCTGTCATTGCAGAGACTCGAACCCGGCCTCCCAACCTGGCCCAAACTCACATACATTTACCAAACAATACAGCGAAAGATTTCCAGAACCTAATATTGATAAACCTGGAGAGGCCGTAGACCCCAATAGTATAGAGGATTGTTATCCTGATTTCGGTTATGATTGGGGGGCGATAATAAATATTACTATAATAATATTACTATTAATAATGAAGGTAATAATCATCTTGCAGATGATAATGAGGGTAATAATCATTTTGAAGATGACCACCAACGTGCTGATTTCGAAGAATTTTGTAAGTAGAGATGTAGACAAAGAGAAATATTTGCAGAGAATCAAAATCAAATTCTTGGGTTCCAACCTTGTTGTGTCCCTTCTACGCAATTGAAGAGAGAGAAATATTTGCACGCACTATCCCTACTCATGCCCTGGGTGCCCCTACTTGTACCCTGGGGGCCCTTGCTCGTCCCTTGACTGCCCTTAGGCATACCCTGACTGCCCGAGTAAACCAGTGTTGTTGTTGCTGCCGCCCCCTTATATTTGTTTTTTTTCAGAACAAATTGAGGAGGACCTAAGAGAATATCATCAACGATGTCCATCTAATATAGCTGGCGTTCCTCCTCTTCACTCAGTATCGATGCCACGTGGCACACCAACGATACCTGATAGCATAACAATTTAAACTTAATAAATAAATGACAAATCAACTAAATATTTATAAACAAACAATTATAAAGATATATACCTCATCAAATAAAAAATTAGTCGTGTGTGGGAGCCTCTTCTTGAACCTCCAATGAAGGCATCTAGGTACCCAAACAGACGAGACTCTTGTACCACAGACATCACCAAAGAAGGTAGAGCCTCGAATGCCCATGTCTATCAGAAAACAATTAAATAATTAATAAATAAATTCCAAGAGTGTCATGTCTATAAAATTACAGAAATCAATCATAAAACAACGACTACGTACAAATAACGCAAATGCGGGCCCATATAAGTGATATACAAGTAAACGATCCTCATCGCTAGGAGTTGACAAGTAAGAGCCAAACTTTGTATATAGTACATCAAGATCAGAAAAGTATAATTCCCCCATGGGAAGCTCTCCCACTGCACGGTGTCCTCGACTAGGACCAAAATCCACTGATCCACTAATGTCGTCTGCTGATCTTGACCGACAAGCATAAAATAAACAACCAAAATCTTTGACACCTTCAGCGCATCAGCCAGTGGCTCACGGAATCTACCGTCAACAAAAAGATCTCGCAAATATCAAACAATCTCTACGCAAACCGCAGACCAATCACGCAGTCCTCTGATGGTCAGATCTCTTGGGTGGTCTATCTTCCCTTGCTTTAGAAGGTGATGAGTGTCTCCTGGATGATTCACCCTTGTTTCTTTTATAGTTCTTATTGAAGAACTTGTTGAATCTCTTTACCATAAGGGCAATTTCTTCCTGGTCAATGGCTTCTTTGGATTCACCTCTTTTGGTCACTTCAGCCATGAGTGCATTTGTCTTTGGTATAGTTGTCTCTTCTTGCTCCTTTCTTCTAATCTCGAATTTTTAAGCTTTAATGTGTGAGAACAGCTCATGGTTGGATGTTCTTGTAAAGTCCATTGAATGTCTCAAAGCCATCACCTTCATTTCCCACTCAGCTGGGAGTCACCCGAGAATTTTCATACATATTTCCTTTTATATATACTCTTTGCCTAGAGCTGAGAGTTCATTGGTTATCTCTGTGAATCTGGCATCCAGCTGATCCAAACTTTCACCTGCAAGCAATTTAAAGTTTTCAAATTTTTGTACAACAACAGTTAATTTATTCTCTTTAATTTGATCAGATCCTTTACAAATTAATGTAAATTTCTCCCATAATTCTTTAGCCGTTCTATAGGATTTCACTTTCTTGAACATGGCTTTATCGATGGTTTTATACAGAATGTCATTAGCAACATTGTCCAATTTGTATCCTTTTCTGTCCTCATTTGTCCACTCGCATCAAGGCTTCTCGACCATGGTTGGTCTTGGTGCAGAGAGTCGGCAGAAGATGTCCACCATGTGCACCGGGAGCCGCAGCTGCCCCTCCCACGATGCGGGTGCAAAGAACAAAGAAGCCGGGAGCGGGAGAGAACGATTGCGTTCACTCTCATTATTTGTAGTGGCCCATCTTTAATGACGAACCACATCTCATTGTATAAGGCTGAAAGGTGTGCCTGCATGCGAATTTTCCAAACATCAAATTCTTCAACAATAAACATAGGAATGCGAGTTAGATTTGCTTCCATGATAATAACTTGGTTTACAAGAAAATCTTTCAAACTGCAAGTATTGTTTCTTTTGAAAAAGAATGAGATCTCAAAAGGCTTTAGACTCAATGACCAACCGCTTAATACCACTTGTGTGAATATAAGTAAAGTCAAAGGGGGTTGAATAGACTTTATTAAATTTTTGATTTTAGTCCTTTTTAAATTCAGAGTTCACTCAAGTAAGTTGGATTCTTGGTGGATAACATAGTTTACTTACACAATAGATTTAGCCACTCAATAGACTCGACTGAGCTGTTGATAGTATAACTCACCCACCATTTTTTAAATATTCAAAGTTAGTTTTCTTACATTAGAATATTCACCCTTAGTTTGAAATATGTTTTTTAACACTTAAGAGTTATTATTATAGAAATTAACAAACAACATAATAATATGCAAGAATTAAAATGTATTGAATGTAAAAGACACAAGCAATTATTATTTTCACATTTCAACCACATTTTATACAACCCCGGATTCTTGTATTATTTTGTTGTTTGTTAATTTGCTAAGTCAAGCTTGGCCTTGATCACACATAACTAAGCTTAAAAACAAGTGTTAAAAAACTCTTTGATTTATTCACACAGCCCACCAACGAGAGTCTAAAGCCTTTTGGTTCAAATTGGAACCTTACTACACCTTTCTTTCAAACTAAGGAGTGAAAATTGTTTAAAACAAGTTATTCCTCTTCAACAAATTGAAGTTGTCTTTCCTTCACTAAATGTGTTGGATCGATTTCCTTTGAGTTTAGGCGTGGGGATATAATTTGAATGCTTGAGAGTGTTTATACTTTGATTTCTTGACTTTTCTTGTGTCTCGTTGCATAAGTTATTTTCTCTCGTAAAATCCTCGGTCTTTTTTATAGTAGAAGTTCAAAAATTTATCCACCAAGAATAGATGCATTTTCAAACTTACTTGAGGCTTGAACTTTGATGTAATTTAAAAATGCCCTCGCAACTAAAACTCGAAAATTTTTAATAAATATCATTCAACTTGCTTTTGCACTCTTTCTGAAAAGACTTTACTTATCACCATGCCTATTTTCAAAGAAACAATTGATTGTTTGCTTGAGAACGGATCTCTTGAGCTTTCTTTGATCCTTTCTCTTGTTAACCCTTGAGATCTCATTCTTTTTCAAAAGAATCACTTGACTGATACTTGATTTCACTTCACTCAGTTGCCACACAACTGATTCTTCTATTCAATCTTCAGTCGACTCCTGTTTTCTTCAACTTGGTTGCTTCTACTCAACTTATAGAATCTTATATATTACAAGTTGAATTACAGTAGAATTGGGGTGTCCACTTCCTAATCTAAGTTTTACATGGTATCATCAAAATCTATTATATAAATTTCCCAACAATTTCCCCATTTTTGATGATGCCAAAACTTAAATAAAACCTAGCAAAGTAAATAGTGCATAACAAGGAATGAATGTATGAATATGTCATTTTATTGAACATATCATTCTTCCACTTTACAACGCATTACAAAGTACAATGAAAAGTGTATACAAAGTACTTACAAATGTCTATGTATTTACATTTAAGTAAAAATACAACATTAAGGGGTTTACAGTAGTCTTCAACGCCTCTGATGCTTCCTTCTTCTCTCAGCTTCATCTTTGGCTCTTCGCCTATCATCTTCAACTCTTTTTCTTTTCTTTTCATCTTCTTCTCTCTTCGTCTTCTCATAGGATCTTTTCGCAGCTAGGTCTTCTCTTCTTTGGTTTTCTTCCCACTCGCGATCTAGCATTTTATTTTCTTCTTCTTGCCTCCTTCTCATCTCCTTGTTTCTCCTGGTCACCTCTCTATTTTTAAGTTCATTCAGCCCACCCCAGTACAACATGTCTTTCTTATGGGGATTAATGTATTGAACATCTCTTGACCTTGCTGGTGGAGTGCCTCTGCCTCTTCCACCACTTTTTCCTCTTTCTCGTCCAGAGTCAGCTCCTCCTCTAGGAGTATATTGTACAGGTTGTGCCCTAGAAGTTTGCTAACTACTTCCCAGGGTCTGCTGCTTCTTGGCTGATTGGCATAATTCCAAACCCTTTTCCTAGTACAAGTCTCATGCCTTCTTCAGAGTCTTTCCCTTGAAAAATCCTTCAAATTTTAGCGTCTGGAATTCCTCTAAAGATCTTAGCTTAAATCCCGCATCAGGGGCATGAGCAAGCTCTTGAGGGAGCTTCACTGCTGGAGAGTCTTTGAGTAACCCTGTTGGGGGACCTTCGAACTTGGATTTTAAACCTTCTATGCGACCATGTTTCCTTTTATCTACTTTGGCCAAGTCAGCTTCAATGGCTTCTCGAGTCTTCTTGAAAGCTAACTCACTTTCTCTTCAGCTGATATGCTTTGCGGCAGCTGACTAAGGAGTGAGCTGGTGGATAAGCCAGGTGGGGATTTTTCAAGCATAATTTTCAAAGGGGGCTTCTTATGGGATCTTTCCCCTTAATATCACTTCATTCCCCCTCACTTGCTTCGCCTTTGATTAATTATTCATTTTCCCCCCTTTTTGGCATCATCACCAGGGAGAGATTTCTGAAAAGTTTGATCCATGATGAGATCCAGTTTTTTGTGAGTTTTGGACTAAGCTATTCTATGTACCGATCGTAGAGCCTTCATTTCAGCAGCCATAATCTTCATTTATGCGTTCATAACCATCATCTCAGTTCACATATTGGCTTCAGACTTCAGAAGGTCTTGCTTATGTTGAGCCCTCATCAACTCCATATCGGTTTTATGTTTCTGGTCTATCCTGAATATGTGGTCCCTTTGCCCCTGCTAAATTTTAGCATTTTCAGTACTCCAAATCACTAGCTTGGCAAACAGAGATTTGAAGTAGTTGACTTGTTCTCTTCGGAGTGCCTTTGTTTGAGTTGTCCATTCCCTGTTTCTTAGCACGGTGCCATGAATATCTCTAGAGATTGTTGCATCATGATTATCCAGCCATTGGTTAAGAGCAGCAAAACCCTTCTCCATGTTTTCTATTTCAGCGCAGATAGCCTTGAAGGCTCTTTGAAAGTCTGCTGAATCAGCGGACGCTTCTTCAAGCCACACAGCATCGAGGTCAAATCCGAACGACACAACTCTAAGATCGTCTGGAGCTTCAAATTCATCAGGGTGGAT
Organism: Rehmannia glutinosa; assembly: GCA_016081115.2. Taxonomy (NCBI): domain Eukaryota; kingdom Viridiplantae; phylum Streptophyta; class Magnoliopsida; order Lamiales; family Orobanchaceae; genus Rehmannia; species Rehmannia glutinosa. The sequence goes on along the minus strand of JABTTQ020000651.1, from coordinate 38,193 downwards.
CTCCATAGTGTATTTGGCACTTTCAGCAACGGACTCTGTTTCAAGTGTTACCTTAGCTACAAAAGGGAAGTAGTCTGAGAACAGATCATCGGGGACAAGAGGAATTTCTCCCACTCCTCCTTCGGGAGTTTTTACTTTTCCCTTAATACTTGCTTCATCTCTATATGCCTCAGCTGTTTTAGCTTCATCGGCAGTCGCAGCTGGGTTAACATGCATAGCTGACTGATCCTCAGCTGTCAAACATCTTCATTGGACTCAGTGGATTTTTCCTTTTGAGTAACCTCAGCCTCAGCTGCCTTAGCAGCGTCACGGGCTGGTGATGGCACCATAGGGGGTGGGCCATCAACCAAAGTAAATTTGGAGCGAGCAGCTTTCTCGCTTGCCTCTCGCATTTTGGCCACATTCTCCTCGATCTATGGGTCCTCTACTGGTTTTTCTTTTTGAGCGTACTTAGCTTCGTCTTCTGTATCAAGAGACTCTACAGGGATATTTTCTTCCTCAGAGTCACGTAAGGCACTAATATATTTCATCTCAGTTGACTCTAGGTGAGGAGTTGGCATTTATTTTTCTTCTTCGGTCATTTTACCCAATGAAGTCTCAACCTCCTCTGGGCCTTCATTACCCCAACAATAGTCTCAGCCATTGTGGGGCCTTTAGCATTCCCTTTAGCAGACTCAGCTGCAGCAGGGTCTTGGACATTCTCTTCAGTAGACGAAGCTACTTTGGGTCTTTAGTGGAATTCTTCGAGGTTTCAACCTTTTGATTTCACTTTCAGGGCCAACGGTCTTAACTGCCATGGCCTCCTGTCCATCCTTTGCCTTAGCTGCATCAGCAGCTTCATCGGCCTGCAGCGCAGCTGGGATTCCAACTGAGATAATTTAAACCGTCTGAGCTTTGTCAACTCCACTCTGTTGTTCTGTTACATTCTCCTCTTTACCTCCAAAATTCAGATTTGTAAGGTCTCCCACAGCCTCCTCCAACCAGCCGTGTGTGTGCGCACCCTCACCGGGCGCACAAGATTCACACGGTCGAGGGTCACTAGACACTTGAGAGTTGGTTGTTTGTCCTTTTGAGTGATCAGTCGATTGGGTTGGTGTCTCAACACCATTCACAGGGGTTGGATCAGCTAAGGTGCCCTCTACATCTCCTTCCTTAGCTTCATCGCCAATCTCCCTAGTTTGTCCTTTGGAGCGCATAGGTGAGGTTGAAGCATCGATGGTCCTCACCATTTCCAATATGTCAGGGGTAGGAAAGATTTGCATTGGTGATGACTCTCATGGGCCCCTTCGCAATGTTTAATCATGTAGCTCCTTGGAATCTTTTATTGCTTGCTTTAGCTCAGCCTTCTCCACTGGATCAGCAGCGTCTAGCACTTCGACATCACTATCACTGCTGGTGGCTGGCTATAGGGCACTTTCTGGGGCTTCCGTAAAAATGCAAGTGTGAGGCTTTAGAGATTCCTCAATAGCCTTGGCCTTTGTTTTTTCCTTAGCTTTCTCCTCGTCCTTTTTCTCATAAAGGACCATTATGAAGAACTCTTCATCAAGAGCAGATCGAACACCAACGTTTCCCAAAAATTCTAGAAGGTATTCTTCCTCCTCAATAAATTCTGGACTTTGGAATTAATACCTGGCTAAACTCAGCTTCCAGGCTTTCCAAGCCCGTCGCATTTCTTGTACGGCGTGGTAGGCAAAAGATAGCATTATTAGATTATCATCCTCCTGCATGGGCTCAAGAAGAGCCCTTTTTCCTCAGCAACGATAGCATTGGTTTGAGGGGATTGTACAGCTAACTCTCCTTGATCTTGGTCAGTTGTGTTCGGCTTGGATTCCTCAGTTTATTCCCTAACAGTTGTCTCATGTTCCTTAGTGGCATCCACACCACTTCCTTCCTTTGAAATTTGTTGCACATCCTTCGCAACCTTCTCAGTTCTTTCAGTTGTTCCAGATTTAACTGGCTCGGCATCTAAGTTAGACCGTTTTACCAGTCTTCTTCTGATCTTTTTTTTCAATGGAACTTCAGGTTCCACATTCTCTGGTTCTTCAGATGTTAAAGTTGTCTCTCCCAGTTTTTGCTTCTTGGTTGTAGTTGTCTTGCGAGGCAAAACTGAGCATTTCTTCTTCACGACTGGGAAAGGAGTTGGAGTAGGATCTTTCTCGGCTGTGAAGGCAGGTGTCGTATTGGCTGCGGGGGTAGGTGCCTTCTTCTTTGGAGCAGGCTTAGGGAGGGGCTATTGCAGAAGTAGTTTTGTCCACAGGGGCAGTCTCAGCTGATTCCCCCTCACTTGTAGATGGCTTCTTCACATGGGCTTGTCTCTGGGCAGCAGACAAGTTTGCCTCAAACATCTTCTTGTTAACATGGAAGGGTTTCCCATTTTGGAAAGGAACACCTTTCATCTCCATCAAGTGGCCTAAGATCAGGCCATAACCGAGTGAGCTGCCAAACATTCCATCATCGCCTATAGACATGTTCAACGCACATTCTAGCACAACTTGCCAAAGATGAACTCGGCCCAGTTACCCTTCTTCTCATCCATTATCAATGCCATGACAATCAACTTAGTCTGAGAGAGCTAATTGATCGATCCAAATTTCATATCAACGCACTTGGTCACCACATCCATCAGCTTGTGGTAGTTTTCTTTTATCAGCGACTTCTTTGCAGTATAGTTGGGCTTCGCAGCAGCATTTGTTTTGGCTATCTCCTTCCAGGCAGCAGCCAAATCAACATCTTTGTCAGTTCTCTCCTTCAGACTAGAGGAAGGAATATAACAATGACCAGCTAAGTCCGCAACAGTCAACTTAAAATCTTTGATGTGGACCGATGAGAGAATCTCATTGTCGTGAACCTAAGCATTCACATAAAACATTGTGACCTCCTCGAGGTATGTGCGAGAGAACTCCATAGATAAAAACTGCTTGAGACCAGCTTTCTCAAGCTTTTCAGCGATCTTCTTGGCTAGATCCTTGTCCACGCCTTGCTTGACAAGGCCTTTAAAGTCCACTGTAGCGCTTGTGTGGATCTTCTCAGCGAGCTTTGCATAATCATAAGATGGTGCCATTTCTGTTCTGGGATTTGTGATTCAAACGAAGAATGAGAACTAGGGTTAGAACTTTTTTGCAGAAAGAAAGTGCTTGAGATTTCTTTGAGAGTAAGAGTGTATGTGAGGAGAGAGAAAGTTCAGTTTCTCTATATATAGGACATGAAATGATGGTTTTTGAAATTCAAAAGGATGAAAACTAATCAACGGTTGAGATCACGTCTTAGAAACCACATTAATTTCCCGACATTAAATGCAGAGCATTTATATCCAATCATGGGTAAACTGGCGCAGGATTTTTACTAACATTATAATTACCACTGACGTTAAGCTTAAAAACATTCCCGCTCGTAGAAAATGACTGTGTTTTGTCACTTAGCTCATAAATAACTCAGCTACCTTCATTAGTGACTTGACTCTACTTCTTTCTTGACTAAATAACCACTCAGTTGTGCAGCTGACTCGATACAGTTGACTAACTGTCTTGGCTATTTCACTTGGTTGTTAAGTGAATTTTGTTGAATTCCCTTTCATCAAAGTATATGTCTTTTTCTTGGCAATACCCTTTGACTACCAATCTTGCTTTGTTTCTCACTACCAATCTTGCTTAGTACCAATTACATTTTGGTGGGTAGGCCTTTGAACCAATTCCCAAACCTTATTTTTCTCAAATTGATTAAGCTCCTCCTTCATAGCTATAATCCAATGTGTGTCATCCAATTCTTGTGACACGTCTTTAGGTTTAATCTAGGAAATAAAACAAGTGAACATGGTTTCATGTTGAGTTCTAGATCTGGTTTTGACTCCTTCTCTAACATCTCCAATGATAAACTCTGGAGGATGGTCTCTCAGCCATCTCACATTTGGTTAGATTAAGTCTATTGGATTAGTCTTCTTGCAGCTAAGTTGTCTTGAAAAGCTTTTTCATCATTCAGCTGCAGATTTTCTAGTTATCTGTGAGATTCAGCTATCTCAACTTCATCTGGTTGAGTCTTCTAACATCTCCCTCAACATAGGGACTCTTCTGAACAGTTGGCTAATTCATCTTGTCAGCTAACTCATCAATGTCTTTTCCATTAACATTAGGTTCATCAAAAACCACATGGGTAGACTCTTTCGTGACCATAGTCCTCTTGTTCAGCACTCTGAAAGATTTACTCTCAGCTGAGTATCCCAAAAATATACATTCATCAGCTTTAGCATCAAAAGCTTTCAAGTTATCTTTGTCATTGTTGTGAATGAAGCACTTACATCCAAAGATATGAAAATATCCAACATTTGGCTTCCTCCCTGCCCAAATTTCATAAGGGGTTTTGGACAGCTACCTATTGATCATACACCTATTTTGAATGTAGCAAGCAGTATTAATGGCTTCAGCCCAAAATCTCTTAGGCAATCCAGCTTCAGCTAACATAGTCCTTGCAGTTTTCTTGAGAGTTTTGTTCCTTCTTTCAGCTACTCCATTTTGTTGTGGAGTTCTTGCAGCTGACAACTCATGAGCAATACCATTTTCTATGTAATACTGAGTTATAATCCCATTGACAAACTCAGCTCCTCTATCAGACCTTATCTTGATAATATTTTGACTCTTTCCATTTTGAACTCTTCTCATCAGCTAAGAAAGCTTCTGCAAAGTTTCCTTCTTTTTACACATAAAAATGGTCCATGTGTATCTTGAATAATCATCTACCACCACTAAGGTTTTTGATACATGTTTTTATCTTAATTTTGATGATTTTATTTTATCACCAAAACAATGTTTTTAAAAGGTTGTCCAAATACTCTTAAATGATTTAAAATGGTTTTAATATTTTTCGGAGTATTTCCTCAAGTTTATTTTTGATAACAATGGACAACACTTTTAATGATTTTATATCAATGAGTTTTTACTCCTAAACAAGATCTCTAAATGTTGTCTAAATACTCCCGATTGGTTTAAAATGTTTTTACTAAATTTTCGGAGTATTTCTTGAGTTTTATTTTCGACAAAAATTGGACAACATTTCTGTCTCGTGGTCGACGGTCGCCCTATAGGGCAACCCGTGCTCAAGATGTTTTTAGAAACAAAAATGAGACGGAAGTAAAAACAGTTTTTCGACCTTGATCCGCTGTAGGCCGACAACTCCGACGGTCGACATCGCCCGCCAGGTCGACCGGTACTGCATGTTTTGTTTTGAAACAGATCAAAACCTCTTCGTTTTTATGTTAGGGGGACCGGTTGAGACAGGGGTCGACCGGTCGAAGCCTATGTCGACCGGTCGCCCTGTTGAATTTTTCAAAGTGTTCTTATTTCTCTTATTTCGTGTGCGACCGGTCGCCTGAAATTGACAAAAAAAATATGACCGTTTGACAAGACACATTTCCTTAAAATGTGGGATTGATTTCTAACCTATATTCTTGATTTTAATTGTATTTTTCTGTAGATTTTCAATCCCCAAGAGGAGCCTATGCTTGATCAATCATCTCCTATAAATAGAGGAACTTTTGGAGCAACCAAAAAATAACAATTGATATACAACACAACAAGATACACTTCAAGCATATACTTGGTCTTTCATTGTTATTATTCTTGTTGTAAATTTGCCTAGCTTATCACTTTCACATCTTTGAGGTCTAGGCTATTCTTGATTACACTTCGCACTCAAATTGTAATATTCATCATTGAGTTGTAATCTTGATTTTTGGTTATCATTCAAACACAAGATATCCTTGTGAGTGTTCTTGTGGTAAGAACACACTTGGATGATCTAGGTGATAGGTGCAAGAAGATTGTGGTGATCTTCTTATTGAGGTGTTGAAGAATTTGGTATTCTTCAAGGTTGAAGATTGTGGTAATCTTCACAAGGTGCCGTTGAAGGAAGATTGTGGTAATCTTCAAAGGGAGATTGTGGTAATCTCTAAAGGTGGTGTTGAAGAAGAGTGTGGTGCTCTTCAAGGTGTTGTAAGTTGAATTTGTATTAATTTTGGTAATTAATAAAATTCTTTTTCTTTTTGAAATCCATCCCGGATATACTGGGGTGGTAGAGGATTAGGCCCTAGGTGGGTTGAACCTCTTTAAATCGACGTGTGTTGTTTACATTCCGCACCTTTATTATTGTGTTTGAGCATTCGATTATTAAAAGAGGGCGAAATCGAAAAGATGGAGATAATCTATTCACCCCCCCTCTAGATTATCGTAGCCGCTTGGACTTACAAGTGGTATCAAAGCCAAACTCTTTGGCAAGCTCGTTTCACATCGCGAGTGAAGAGAAACGATCGTCGGCTACGAATGAAGCTCAACTTTCCGAGCACCTCCACCACCAAGCCACCTCGGTTTGATTCCAAGAATTTTAATTTTTGGAAAGAAAGAATGGAATGCTATCTACAAGGTTGCGGGTTCGACATTTGGAACACCGTCATTAATGGAGAATCCATTCCGATGAAAGATACACCACACACCTCAAAAGGCTTCAAAAAGCTCAATGATGAAGAGAAGAAAATCATCTCCTTAAACGGTAAAGCTCTCAATATTTTGTATTGTTCATTTACTAATTTAGAATATGAACATATTGTAGGAATAAAGTCGGCACATGAAGTATGGCAAAAATTAGAAGCCATCTATGGAGTATTTGCAAATGAAATGAGTCAAACAAAAGCATCTACTTCTCAAGGTCATACAAGCTCAAATCTAAGGAACAAGCCTCCTACAACTTCCAACTATGAAGAAGTTGAATATCGCTTTTATGGGCATCAAAGAAGAAAATGAGGTTTGTCTTAAACCCTCTACTTCCTATGATATTGTCATTCAAAATGATTATAGTGATTTACAAAATGAGTATGATGAACTTCAAAATGAATTCCAAAGCTTACTTGTTAAATACAAAAATTTGAAAAAGGAATTCAATATTTTGAAAAATGATAAGGATAGTTTACTTACTTCCTATGAATCACTATCATGTGCTCACACCACCACACTTGACAAGGTTAGAAACCTTGAAAAAGAAAAAAATAGTACTCTTGTTGAGAATATTGATTGCATGAAAAATGATTTATCTAAATCCAACTTGAGTACCGATAAAATGACCAAGATTGTTGATTGTTCGATACTAGAACTTGATCATAAGACTAAGGGTGTCAATCACATGAAAAAGAATCAAGTCTCTAAGCATGTTGGTCATTATGCTCCTAGAATTATTACATGTTTCTATTGCGGTAAAAAGGGTCATACGGTTAATTTTTGTCGAGCTAGAAATAGCTCTAATTATCATTGGAGACCTAAAAGTCTCAAGACTAATCCCAAAGGACCCAAACACATGAGGGTACCACAAAATAATGTCATATTAGGTACACGGCGAAATAATGATCGAAGAAAATTCATACCGCCAAGAAGACATCAAATGACCGTTTCATTTGATCAAAGAAGGAGAAACTATTTTCGACAAAGCCAATTTCCAAGAAGAGGATATAATCAAAATTGGGAAGAACGTAATCCTTGGAAATGGCAAAGACATCATCAAGATAATTCTCAAAGAAGAAGAGACCATCAACAACGGGAAGGTAACAAACCTTGGAAATGGAGTAATCAAAGAAGTCATCATCAACAAAGTGACTTCTCAATGGGAAGATATCATCAACAATGGGAAAGACACAGCCCATGGAAACGGCGTAATTGGTAAACCGTATCTCCCCATTCATATATGCATTTTATTTTAATTTTATGCATGTTTTTAAATTGTGTCTTAATTGCAAAATGAGTCTTCAAGCATTTATTTTTAATGTAGGTCCCTTATATATTTGTGAGTTTCAAAATTTTTAAAAGAAGACCTTGCATGATTTTCTAAAACTTTTGAGCATTTAATTAGACTTATGTGGCTTATTATCTCTTATATAATCTTATAGCATAAGCTCTTTTTTGATATCTCCTATTACTTGCCTACACTTGTATTTTCTATGCAAATTTTGTCTAAGAATTGTGTAGGATACATATCTCATACTCATTGGCTATTACGTCATCAAGTTTCTTAAACTATCGAGGTACGTCTACTCGTATTTTTCTTTAAACTCGATATTATGCTTATGCACATATCTTTCAAGATATTTTATTTTAACCCCTAAGTGCCCTAAATGATTTTGCAAATATTTTCTTTAAAAAGGCACTACTTGTTAAGTCTCGATTTTATCGTATATATGTTTTCCCGAAACCCATATTTGTTGGATATAGTCCAAAATTATCTTTTTGCAAAGTTTTAAAACTTTTGGGGTGAAAAATATAGTTCTGGGAAAAGGAAAAATTACCTGGGACGGTCAAAGCGGCGGGCGGCCGCTTTAAACGTCGACGGCCGCCCCCTACCGGACCGGCGCCTGTGCCTATTTTACAACATATTATCGTTCTCGTCTTGATTCTCAAAAACAGACGCAAAAATCCCTCAAACCCTTAGCAGCGATTTTTTCATCCCCTTTTCTCTAGAATCTTCAATTCTTCATCATTTGTCACGATTCTTGTTGCTAATCTTCTTTTTTTCACAAGAATCTTACATATATGGCACCTCCAAGAAATTCTACCGAACGAAATCCTCAAAAGAGGAGAAGGAGGCAAAGGGGAGAATCTTCTTCCAATCCCCAACAAGATGATATTCTACAAGGAGACTATCAAAATCGGCTTACGGAAGAGGAGATTGTCGTATTAAGAGCAGAGGTTTCAAAATCGAGCATTCATTGGGACTCTAGTAAGTTATCACTCCTCTACAAGCCTCCCTCTAGAGCTAATAGATTTCGATTTTTAAATAAACTTGCGGAGGAACATTATGAGAATATTGGATTGAATGATAAGAAAATTGCATGCACTCGTATGGTTCGTTTTCAAGCATTTCATGATGAATTTCCGGATATTAGAGCTTATTTTGAAATTCAAGGATGGGTTTCACTTTGGGATAATCCGTGTTTGCATTATGATGACGAGCTTATAAGACTTTTTTATGCAAAGATGTGGATTGTTGATGCCACGGTAGATAATCCGTTGGAACTTCACACTTTTGTTAATGGTAGGCATTTTTCATGGACATTGGCCGATATTTGTAATCACTTTAACGTGCCAAATGATGGAGTGGTCAATGTGTATTGCGCTCATTGGGATGATAACATTTTAGGTGTTTCACTAGATGATGTGAAAACCTTTTTAGGAGTATATCCCAAAGTGACATACTCGGCAATGCTACCAAATTATCGGATTATATCTATCATTTGCTCCTATTGTGTTTGTGGAAAGGAAGTAAAACTTCCAAGTAATCTCGAACTCTTTCTCACCTATAAGATTGTTCAAGGAGAAAGAGTAAATTATGGGGCAATCTTTGTGTATTGCTTGTTGGAATCTAGAAAGCTTACCAAGAAAAATATACCTTGGGTAATTTGATTTGCCGTCTCTATATTTATCGGGATACCCGGAAAATGAAATGAATACTCAAATTCGTCACAATGATTTTGATAATGACAACATTCTACAAATGGTAAGAATGCGACGACATTTACCACGGGTTCCTACCAAAGCCGCTAGGGGACGTGCGACATCAACAACAACCTCGGGATGATTTCTTTAATGACAATGAGGTTGAAAATATTGGAAGAGGTGAGTTTGACGAACATAGAAATGAAGAGGAAAATGAAGAAGAAAATGTGGGAAATGAACAAGAAATTAGGGAGGAAGATAATTAGGAAGGAGATGAAGACGAGTTGGATGTTGAAGATCTAAATCTCAAAGAGAGAATGGCCAAAGTGGAAAGAGAAACATTTAGAGATGTGGCCTCTCTTAGAAAAGAGCTCCGGGTTGTGAAAAAGGAAAATTCTAGTTTGAAAAAGTCAATCGGCAAATTGAAGAAATTTATCAAAGATCTCATTCCCGGAACTTGCTTCTCTTCGGACGAAGATTGATGTCCTTCCCTTCCTTTACTTTCTAGCATTTTCATTAGTGATGCTTTGTATTTTTATGAACCTTTGTAAAACTCCTTCGTACTAATGATATTTGCGTGTTTTCTTAAAAGGGTTAAAATTGCAAGTTGATAATGACTTGTGGATGATCATGATGGAGTATTTGATGGTAAAAATACTCTTATATGGCATGGTTTGAAAATTGGTATGAAGCACTTGATGGTAAAAGTGCTTCTCTTAATATTTTGATCATTATGCTTAGTTGGATATGTTGGAACATTTGATACATGTATTGGTTAAGGCATGACTTATATTACTTGATGGATGCTCTAAATTTTGGCATTTGTAATGCCTTGATCCTTCTTAGCTTATCTCAATTGGGTTGAACCCCTGAGAATCTACTTTGAGCTTCTTATTTGATGAAAAAATGTTGTGTATGTTGCATATGATCTTATTGAGCTTTGGAATGAGGTTGATTGATGATATGAAATTTTTTGGCTTGAAACTTTTACAAGGACTATATACAACCTCTTTTATTTTTTACGCACCCAAGGTGTTTGATGAAATGTCGCAATGAAACTTTCAACTTGTACATGATTCTCTTGCTTCAAAATATCTTAAAATCTTTTTGAAATCATGTTTTTAGCTAACTAATGAGCATATGGATCTCTTATGTTACAATTCTCCCATTCTCCTTGGACTTTATGTATAATTTGCTCGATGGTTGATAAACCGCCTCGTTACGACTTTGATATATTTGTATAATGTTTTTATCATCCTAACATTCTTTTGATGATTCCAAAGGGGAGAAACAGGATATTGGCTCATTAGCTCAAAGAAGCTAATAAAAGCTTGTCATAAACGCTATAAGCTATGGCTCATAAAAGCCATAAGTTGTGATTTGTTTTTAGTCCAATTGTTGCTTGATGGACTTATATAATTGTTTAATGATGTTTTGTGACAGGGGGAGCTTATAAGCTCTTGAACAAATTGTAAAAGCTAAAGCTTTTAGCTTATGAAAAATTGCTTTTACATTATTCTTGATATGCTTGTTGATAGGGGGAGCTTGTGCTTATTATTGAAAATATTTACTCCCTACTTGGTTGCTTTAATTTTTTTGGAAATTTTGGTTGCTTCCAAACGGTCAAATGTTTTTACCGGAAAATCATTGCTCTCTTAGTTTGTGTTAAAATTGTTTTGGTTTGTAATCATCAAAGAGGGGGAGATTGTTTGATACATGTTTTTATCTTAATTTTGATGATTTTATTTTATCACCAAAACAATATTTTTAAAAGGTTGTCCAAATACTCCTAAATGATTTAAAAGGGTTTTAATATTTTCCGGAGTATTTCCTCAAGTTTATTTTTGATAACAATGGACAACACTTTTAATGATTTTATATCAATGAGTTTTTACTCCTAAACAAGATCTCTAAATGTTGTCTAAATACTCCCGATTGGTTTAAAATATTTTTACTAAATTTTCGGAGTATTTCTTGAGTTTTATTTTCGACAAAAATTGGACAACATTTACGTCTCGTGGTTGACCGGGTCGCCCTATAGGCAACCCGCATCAAGATGTTTTTAGAAACAAAAATGAGACGGAAAAAAACAAGCGGTCGACCGGCCGCCCAATCAACCGGTCCGGGCCGACCGGCCGCATAGATGGTCGACCGGTTCCCATGTTTTGTTTTGAAACATCAAAACCTCTTCGTTTTTATGTTAGGGGACCGGTTGAGACAGGGGGTCGACCGGTCAGCCTATGTCGACCGTCGCCTGTTGAATTTTTCAAAGTGTTCTTATTTCTCTTATTTAAATCGGCCAGTGACCGGCCGCCTGTATATTGACAAAGAAAAATATGACCGTTTGACAATGGACACATTTCCTTAAAATGTGGGATTGATTTCTAACAGCTATATTCTTGATTTTAATTGTATTTTTCTGTACATTTTCAATCCCCAAGAGGAGCCTATGCTTGATCAATCATCTCCTATAAATAGAGGAACTTTTGGAGCAACCAAAAAATAACAATTGATATACAACACAACAAGATACACTTCAAGCATATACTTGGTCTTTCATTGTTATTATTCTTGTTGTAAATTTGCCTAGCTTATCACTTTCACATCTTTGAGGTCTAGGATATTCTTGATTACACTTCGCACTCAAATTGTAATATTCATCATTGAGTTGTAATCTTGATTTTTGGTTATCATTCAAACACAAGATATCCTTGTGAGTGTTCTTGTGGTAAGAACACACTTGGATGATCTAGGTGATAGGTGCAAGAAGATTGTGGTGATCTTCTTATTGAGGTGTTGAAGAATTTGGTATTCTTCAAGGTTGAAGATTGTGGTAATCTTCACAAGGTGCTAATTGAAGGAAGATTGTGGTAATCTTCAAAGGGAGATTGTGGTAATCTCTAAAGGTGGTGTTGAAGAAGAGTGTGGTGCTCTTCAAGGTGTTGTAAGTTGAATTTGTATTAATTTTGGTAATTAATAAAATTCTTTTTCTTTTGAAATCCATCCCTGATATCTTTGGGGTGGTAGAGGATTAGGCCCTAGGTGGGTTGAACCTCTTTAAATCGACGTGTGTTGTTTACATTCCGCACCTTTATTATTGTGTTTGAGCATTCGATTATTAAAAGAGGCGAAATCGAAAAGATGGAGATAATCTATTCACCCCCTCTAGATTATCGTAGCGCTGACTTACATAAGGTGTATTTCTTTCCACTAATGTTGGCTGGTTCAACAGGACAAATAAATCCATATGCTATAAGTGTAGTATCCTGGTTGAAGAAGGACTTGGCTTGTCCTTGAATGAAGACTTGATTGCTTTCCCATCTGGCATGCATCACAAACGTTTTCCTTCTTGTACACTGAGTCTGTAATCCTTCCACAAGACGACTCCTTGCAAGCTAGTTGATTGTCTTGAAATTTAGGTGACTTAGCTTTTTGTACCACAACCAACTTGATTCAGCTGTGTTTTTTGCTAGCAGGCATGTGCTTGGTGTAGCAGTTGACCAATCCACTACATACATGTTTTTCTATCTTGATCTTTGTAGCACAACTTCATTTGATTTAGCATCCTTGACCTGGCATACTCCCATGTTGAATCCTACATTGTAGCCCTTATCACAGAGTTGGTTGATGCTCAACAGATTGAAATTTAGCCCTTCAACATAGGCTACATCTGTGATTTCTAGTCCATTTTTCCTTATGAATCTTGTGCCTTTGATCTCCCCTGGAGCTTCAATTCCTCCAAATATGACTTTAGCACCTCTTATTTCCTTGAACTTTGAAAGGTTTTTCTTATTGCCTGCCATATGTCTGGAACAACCACTATCCATGTACCAGGTTCCTTGGCACTCAGTTGTTCCTTGAACTTGCAATCAATGAAATTAGTTTTTAGGTACTCATACTTGTATGGGTCCTGAGGGTTTAGCACTATAAGGTGATCAAACCAACCTATAGCCAAAGAGTCTGACTTTAAGAGATTGCCACCTATCATTTTCATAATCATTATGAACATTGGAAAATTGCTTAGGTGCTTTAGGCTTATACATCTGTCTCTTTTGTCTGTATGCCTGTGTGTGAGCTTATGCATTTGTTTTCTTAGGATAGTAACAAAACTTTTGTACATATTGGGCATTGTGCTTGGGTGCATATGTGTGCTGATAATGGTTTCTTTGCCTTGGGAATGACCTATTTTGAGTTTGAGGTCTTTGCCACTTGGGCTTGTAACCCTTAAGGCTTGGCCGAAGTCTCATTTGATTGTTCCAATCATCTTGGCTAGGATAATTTCGGCCATTCCCATCATATGGCTTTCTCTGTTGAAACCTCTGTGGCTTTTGGTAGTTCTGTTTTGATTTCACAGAATATTTTCTGTTTAGAGTCCGTTGATGGACTCTACTGAATTTTGTTTCAGCGGTCCTCTCAGTATACTCTGCTGGCTTTTTGTCTTTTTCTTTATATCCTAGGTCAAAGATGGTTGTGATTATGTTTGTGAGTGAGTATGGGTGCAACATATGGTGCTTTGGATTTTTGGACTCCTTTTTTCATTACCACTTGAGGACCATTTTTTCATTACCATCCAATGATTTAGATGTCTTGTAAATGATGCAATCACATTTTCAAATCTTTTTCTCTTTTTCTATTGCAAAATAAGTCACTTGATCTTAGTTATTTCCTTTGATTCGTTGTTCTTAGCAAATATGTGACTTAGAGTACTCGCTTCTTAGTCGGTGAGTTTTGGCTTTTGAAAATGGTTGTTTTCCTTATTTAAAAGTGTGTGAGGTTTTAACATGCTCAAAATCTTTCATCATTTTGCTTAATGAATCATAAAGATTAGTGGGTGATGAAGTGTTTATGTCATTATCACTATCATCAGAATTATAATGAGATGAGTTAGAATGTACCTTATCTTCCTGTTCTTTGACCATGAGACATATCAAAGCCTCTTCTTCACTGTTAGAGGAGTAATCAGTTCCACTGATGTCTGACTCAACCGGTTCTTTACACTTGGCTATGTCAACAGCTTCAGCAGCTAACATGGCTTTCTTATTTTCTTGTCTTCTCTCTCTGAAGATTTTTCTTTCCTCCTCATTTCTGTATTTGTTGATCACTGGATAGGGACAAAAAAGCAAAATGTCTTGGATGTCTGCAATTCCAGCACAGGTTCTCAACTTTCTGGAAGTCAACTCTTTAAGCTCTCTGATATTCAAATTCCCTCCTCGATGGTCAGCTTTCTTGGGTGATCTATCTTCCTTTGCTCGGGAAGGTGTTGAGTGTCTTCTCGGATGATTCACCCTTATTTCTTTTATAGTTCTTATTGAAGAACTTTTTTAATCTCTTTACCATAAGGGTGATTTCTTCATGGTTAATGACTTCTTTGGATTCATACTCTTTTGGACTCTCCAATGAGTGCAAAGCTTAGGCATTGTCTCTTCTTGTTCCTTTCTTCTGAGCTCGAATTTATAAGCTTTAAGGTCTAAGAACAGCTCATGGTTGGATGTTCTTGTAAGGTCCATTGCATGTCTCAAAGCCATCACCTTCATTGCCCACTCAGCTGGGAGTGACCCGAGAATTTTCATACATATTTCCTTTTGTATATACTCTTTACCTAGAGTTGAGATCATTGGTTATCTCTATGCATCCGGCATCCAAATTCATCCAGATTCACCGCAAGCATTTTAAAGTTTTCAAACTTTTGTACAACAACAGTTAATTTATTATCTTTAATTTGATCAGATCCTTCACAAATTAAAGTAAGCTTCTCCCATATTTCTTTAGTCAGTCTACAGGATTTCACTTTGTTGAACATGGCTTTATCGAGGGTTTTATACGAATGTCCTTGCAACATTGTCCAAGTTGTATCTTTTATGTCCTCATTTGTCCACTCGCATTGAAGCTTCTCGACCATGGCTGGTCTGGGTGCGTAGGGGGTGCACGGGGACAAAGAAGAAGAAAGACATCCACCACGTGCACCAGGAGCTGCAGCAGCCTTTCCCTCACCGCGGGTGCAAAGCAAGCAGAGCACTAATCGAGCATGAGCCCTAACAGCTGTGTTCACCTTCATTATTTGTAGTGGCCCATCCTCAATAACGAACCACATCTCATCGTGTAAGGCTGAAAGGTGTGCCTGCATGCGTATTTTCCAGTCATCAAATTCTTCAACAGTAAACATAGGAATGCGAGTTAGATTTGCTTCCATGATAATAACTTGTTTTACAAGAAAATCTTTAAACCTACAAGTGTTATTTCTTTTGAAAAAGAATGAGATCTAGTTCAATAACCAGTGTGGAAGGCTCAAAAACCCAACCGCTCCGATACGACTTATAAGTCCCAAGGTGTGATAAGGAAAGTCTACAAGTGGGTTGAATAGACTTTACAAAATTTTTGATTTTAGTCCGTTTTAAATTCTGAGTTGACTCAAGTCAGCTGGGTCCTTGGCGAAAACTTTGTTTGCTTACACATAAGAGTTATCTACTCAAGACTGATCGAGTTGTTGATAGTATAACTCCACCTGATTCAATTAACTCTTTAAATATTCAATAGACTTGGTTTTCTTACAAATGAAGACTTTCACCCTTAGTTTGAAATATGTTTTTCAATACTTGTTTTAAGCTTAGTTATTATCAACACTTAGCAAATCAACAAACAACAATAATAATATGCAAGAATTAAAATTTGTTGAATGTAAAAGATACAAGCAATTTTTATAGTGGTTCGAGGATGGGGTAATTCCTCTAATCCACTCTTCTCCAACCCCCGGAGGAATCCACTAATGTAACTATGACTTTGTACAAAGAATTTTTATAGATCGTACTTGAATTTAATGCCCCGCACCTTTCCTCAACTCGCAGTTTTCGTGTACATCTCATTGGCTCCTTGCTTTTTGCACTCTTTCAAAGAAAAAGTAGCTTTTAAATTAGGCGACTAACACATGCCTATTTCAAAGAAACAATTGACTTTGCTTGACAATTGATCTCTTCAAATTTTCTTTGATCCTTCCTACTCTTGATAACCCCTTTGATATCATCTTCACTTATCTTGAATGACTTTGTTGTCACTATGGATCGAGATGCTTTTCACTACTTGACGATACTTTACTTCACTTCACTTACCGCCACACAAACCGATTCTTCTTCTTCAATCTTCAAATAACTCTTGTTTTCTTCAACTTGGCTGCTTCTACATAGCTTATAGAACCCTATCAATTACAAGTTGATTTATAGTAGAATTGGGGTGTCAACTTCCTAATCTAACTTTTACATGGTATCATCAAAATCTATTACATAAATATCCCAACAATATATCTTAATCACATTTTAATAGTAATATAATAGCGTGAATATGAATCAAATATAAATACATCTTAATAACATTATAAATATATATATATATATAACGTGATAAAATATATGTGTGAATATATATATCACGTTATAAAATGTATAACGTGAATAATTATTCACGTTTTAATATATATATATATATAATAATCATGTTATTATATAATTCACGTTATAATATATTATATAATATATTCACATTATATAATAACGTGAATATATATTCACGTTATATATTTATATAATAATTACGTTATAATATATATTTAAAAACATGAATATATTATATATATTAATAACGTGGCAATATGTTTTCACGTTATAAGTATAACGTGAAAATTGTTCATCTTCCCCAATCCATCGGCTTCCCCATTTCAACCTCCCAATGCCAGTCAAACCCAATCAACCCCCATAAAACCCTAATCAATACCAGTGAAACCCAATCAACCCCCAACAAAGATTAGAGAATCAAACCTAAATCCCTAATCTTCAAAAATCAAAGAATCAAACCTAAATCCCTAAATCAAAATCCAACATAAAGCCCCTAAATCTAACCTATTCGTAATCAGCGGCGAGGGCATCAATGGTGGCATTGGCAGTGACGAAGGAGGGGACATCATCGTGGTAGGGAGAACAGATGGGGTCATCATGGCGAGGAGAAATTCCGGCAGCTTCGGTCGCAGCGAGGAGATCACGTGGAGTGTCCATCACAATTCTCACGGCATGAAAAATCTCTCAGATTTGTTTATACAATCTAGCACTCTGCACGACCCTCGAATCACCGGCACGGTGCAAGCCAATAGATTGGGCAGCAACCTGGAGTAGATGGATTGTTGGGCGACGCAGATGGTGATGTGGTCGATGACGGCGAAGCACGGCGGCAATGATTAAAGCGAAGACTTAAAATATCAGATCGTGATGGGATTCATGCTCGTCCACGTCGCATGTCGGTCGACCATCTACTGTTATTGTTTCCAGGTGAAAAATGCCCTGTGTTGGGCTTGACCGGGGATAGTGGTTAGTGAAGGTATTGGAATCTGGTGAATGAGAAGCCTTGTGGGGAAGATGGCCTTTTTGTAACTTTTTTGTGAATTTGGGTTGATATAGAATTTGTGTATATTATGAGCTTAATTATAATTAAGCTATGATATTGTATTTTTCTGGTATTAAAATTTCTTTTGTGGCTTGTTTACAATGTATATTTTGTTTGCAACTTCCATATGTTAAATCATACTTTATGGTGAATACATTGTTAATTGAGCTTAAGTTGAACTTTTGTGTTATTTTAAATTTAAGTCTAAATTTAGATGTTTTGGACTTAATTAAAATTATATTTTGAGCCTAATTCAGTTTTTGTGGACTTTATTTCTAAATAAAGTTAAACTGAGAGATAGTGCATAAGATTGTTCAACTTAATTATTTTAAGAGTAACAAAGTATAAAATTGTGTTTTTGCTAAAGTTACTCTTGATAGTGTTATAGTGATGAAAATTGAGCTACTAATAAGATTGACTCGAAGTCAACTAGTGGTTGGTTGTTCATTATTGACGGTGTCATAGTCGTTTGGATTTCTGAAAGAGGCAAACTTGTGTTGCTTTATATTCTACGAAATATGAATATATAACAATGTTTCGTGAGAGTAAATATATTGTGTGGCTTGGAAGATTTCTTAGAAAGATTCCTTGTATACATCCTAAAAAGGGTACGACTACTTTAGATAATCAAGTTGTTATCTGTAATACAAAGAATGGGAGAATATTAATCCATAGCAGACATATTGCTATGAGGCATAATCATATCAGAAGTATGATTAAGAAGGGAAGATTGTACCGAAATCTCACTACGAGTTATATGTTAGTGTTAGATAAATATTTTTATCATGAATTTGATGATTTTGTTTTTACAACAAAACAATATTTTTAAATGTTGTCCAAATACTCCTAAATGATTTAAAATGTTTTTACTAATTTTTGGAGTATTTCTTAAAGTTTATTTTCGACAAATATTGGACAACACTTTTGATGATTTTGTGTTAATGTGTTTTTACACCAAAACAATGTTTCTAAATGTTGTCCAAATACTCCCGATCGGTCTAAAATGTTTTTACTATTTTTTCGGAGTATTTCTTGAAGTTCATTTTCGACAAAAATTGGACAACTCCTTTGTTTTGAGGTCAACCAGTCGCCCTATAGGGCAATTCGTACCTGAAAGTTGTGCAAAACAGAGAACTTCCTGTTTACTGAAAAAAGGGGGTTGGACCGGTCACCCTATAGGGCAACCGGTGGGTTGGATCGGTCGCCCTATAGGGCATCCGGTGTCTGAGTTTGAAACAGGACTCCTTGTATTGTATTTTCTTTGATGTGGACCGGTCCACACAGGGGTCGACCAGTCGAACACCCCATCGACCGGTCCCCCTGTGTATTTTTCATGTAAAATACTTCAAACTCTTATCTCTGCACGACCGGTCGCTATAGGTTTTTGACAGCAAACTATCCGTTGAGTTTGCAGACAGCTTTTCCTTAAATTTTGGGGTTGATTTCTAACAGCTATAATCTTGATTTTAATTGCATTTTTTTTTGTAGAAATCGGTCCCCAAGAGGAGCCTATCCATGATCAATCATCTCCTATAAATAGATGAAGAATTGAAGCAACACAACAAAAGAGAATACTACAACACAACAAGAAACATTCAAGCATACACTTTGCTCTTACATTTTCTATATTCTTGTAGTAATAGCCTAAGGTATTACACTTTCACATCTTGAGGTCTAGGCTTATTTCTTGATTACACTTGCACTCAAATTTGTATTATTCATTATCGAGTTGTAATCTTGAATTTTTATGGTCATCATTCAACACAAGATATCCTTGTGAGTGTTCTTGTGGTAAGAACACACTTGGGTGATCTAGGTTTTAGGTGCAAGAAGATTGTGGTAATTTTCTTATTGAAGAGTTTGGTGCTCTTTGAGGTGTTGAAGAATTTGTTGTTCTTCAAGGTTGAAGATTGTGGTAATCTTCACAAGGTGTCGTTGAAGATTGTGGTAATCTTCAAGGGAGATTGTGGTAATCTCCAAGGTGGTATTGAAGAAGAGTGTGGTGCTCTTCAAGGTGATGTTGTAAGGTGATTTGTATTAATTGTGGTAATTAATAAAATCTTTTTTCTTTTTGAAATCCATCCCGGAGATATTTGGGTGGTAGAGGATTAGGCCCTAGGTGGGTTGAACCTCTATAAATCCACGCGTGTTATTTACTTCCCGCACCTTTATTCTTGTCTTGGCTTGTTTGATTCGAAAAAGAGGGCATAATCGAGAAAATGGAGATAATCTATTCACCCCCCCCTCTAGATTATCGTAGCCGCTTGGACTTACAAGTAGTATCAGAGCCAAACTCTTTGGCAAGCTCGTTCCATATCGCGAGTAAAGAGGAATGGTCAATGGCTACGAATGAAGTCTACCGTACCGGCACCTCCACCAACAAGCCACCACTATTCGATTCCAAAAATTATGTATTTTGGAAAGAAAGAATGGAATACTATTTACAAAGTTGCGGGTTCAATATTTGGACCACGGTCATTAATGGAGATTCCATTTCGATGAAAGACGAACCACTCACCTCGGAAGTCCTCAATGATGAAGAGAAGAAAATCATCTCCTTAAATGGTAAAGCTCTTAATATTTTTTATTGTTCACTTACCACTTCGGAATATGATCATATTGTAGGAATTTGATCAGCACATAAAGTATGGAGAAAACTAGAAGCCATCTATGAAGTATATGCAAATGAAAGGAGCTACTCAAAAGTATCTACTTCTTAATTGGATACAACATCAAATCCAACAACATGGGATGAGCCTCTAGAGGTCGAACAATGTCTTATGGGCATCGAAGAAGAAAACGAGGTACGATCTAATCCCTCTACTTCTTTTGATAATAAATTACAAGATGATTATGTTGATTTGCAAAATGATTTTGATGAGCTTCAAAATGAATTCCAAAGCTTACTTGTTAAATACAAAAATTTGAAAAATGAATTCAATGTTTTGAAAAATGATAAAGATAGCCTATTTACTTCCTATGAATCACTATCATGTGCTCACACCACCACTCTTGATAAAGTTAGAATCTTTGATAAGGAAAATAGTACTCTTGTTGAGGATATTAATTGTATGAAAAAGGATTTATCAAAATTCAATTTGAGTACCGATAAAATGACCAAAATTGTTGATGTTCATAGTTGTGATAAATTGAAACAAGGAATTGATCATAAGCCTAATGTTGTTAATCATATGAAAAGGAGTCAAGTCTCTAAGCATGTTGTTCATTATACTTCTATAATTGTTACTTGCTTTTATTGCGGTAAAAAGGGTCACACAGCTAATTCTTGTCGAGCTAGAAATAGCTCTAATTATTATTGGAGACCTAAAAGTCTCAACGCTAATCCCAAAGGATCCAAACACTTGAGGGTACCACAAAATAATGTCATATTAGGTTCTCGGCGGAATAACAATCAAAGAAAATTCATACCGCCAAGAAGACATCAAATGACCGTTTCATTTCATCAAATGAGAAGACAACATCATAATGAATTTCCATGAGAAAGACACCATCAACAATGGGAAGGACACAATCCTTGGAAATGGAGCAATTGGAGAAGCTATCATCAACAAGGTGATTTTCAAAGAGGAAAATATCATAAACAATGGGAAAGACACAACCCATGGAAATGGCGTAATTGGTAAACCGTATCTCCCTATTTAAATATGCATTTTATTTTGTTATTATGCATGTTTTTATTTGTGCCTAAATTGTCAAAATGAGTTTTCAAATATTTATTTTTAAATTAAGGTCTTCAATAAATATTTGTGTTTTTAAAGCTTTTGAAAAGGAGACCATGTATGATGCTTTTCTAAACTCTTGTGTATTTACAATGACTTGTGTGTTTTATCATCTCTTATGAATTTTTATAACATACTTGTGACATCTCTTATTGCTTTAGCCTACACTTTTACCATTATATTTTGTGCAAGAATTCTTTGAGAATTGTGTAGAGTATATATATATCTTCATCTTCATCAAGAGATGCTCAAACTATCGAGGTATGTTCACTCGTATTATTTTTTAGAACTCGATATTCTTCATGTCATATAATCATGTGCTTACCTTTCAAAGATATTTCAAAGTATATCACACAAGTGCCATTAATAGGATTTTTTCGATTTTTAAAAGGCACTATTCGATAAAGTTCTTTTTATCCGAGACTTGTAAAGGATTATATTTGTTTTGATAAAACATTCGATTTTTATCCTCCTCTCAAAATTATGCATTTTGATTGCACATATTCATGTCTTCATTCTTAGATGCTTTGTCAAAACTCTTTTTCAAATATTTCTTATTAATGAGGTCTCAACTATATGCTCTCGGAGTTTCAAATTTCAAAAGAGACCTTATATAGCTTTCTATAAGCATATTGGAACTTACATGTTTTATGAAACTCTTGATGATTTATTTTAAAGCATAGTATGTGTTACTTGTTATAGTGTCTCTATTATTCGATATTACTATGCTCTTGTGCAAGATATCTTGTTAAGATTTTGCAAAATTCTTGGTATTTCTAACAAGGTTGATGACCAAGGCGAGGTTAGTAGCTCAATGGTATTGTCAAATAGAAGATATTTTCTAAGTTGATGCAAGGTGAATTTGAGATGAGCATGATGGGAGAGCTCAACTTCTTCCTTGAACTTCAAGTTAAACAATGCCAAGAAGGTGGTTATATTTCAATCAAAGTATACAAAAAAAAAACTTTTGAAGAAGTTCGGCATTGAAAAACGAAGAACCGTCACTACTCCTATAGCAACCAACATCAAGTTAGATAAAGATGCTAAAGGCATATTGGTTGACAAACAAATTTGAGGTATGTTTATCTACTTTTATTATTCCCATAGACTCGACATTTTTATGCCTTATGTATATATGTTCGACTTCAAAAACAATCCCAACGAATCTCATTAGAGTACCATTAAAAGAAATTTTCAAATATTTGAAAAGCACTTCTTTTTATGACTTGTTTATCCAAAGTTTTAAAACGTTCACATTTTCGGGATAACAAGTTCGGTGATTATAACTTCTCAAAATATGGTTCGTTATAATCGAACTAAAACATATTGAGATTCGATAACTTGTTCTAAGGAAATGTGTTTCTAAAAACGAAAAATTGAGATGTGTTTAATTACATCTCATGGATAACTCGCGGACATTTGTTTTTAATCATTAACCACCGAGTCTTTTACCTCATTTCGAGCTTGTTGAGATATAATGTATATTGAATGAGGTCTATGTTTGCATTTCGTACGTTTTTAAAACTTAGGGGTGAAAAATCGGATTTTTGGTACAAAATTCGGACATAATCAGAAAAAGGGCTCCAGGTACTGGAAGAGGGGAGGGCGACCGGTCGACCAACACCTGGACCGGTTGAACCCTCCCTGGACTATCGACCTGAAGCAAAAATGGTTTAAAATCGGTTCTGTCCCAGACTTAGTATTTTTCATGTGTTTTTAACTATTTTCGCACTCCTTTGCAAATTTCACACACAATTCACTCAAAATGATTTCTTTCTTGTAAATTATATATTTTTTAGTTTATACTATTGGTATATCATCCATGATACCCGACATCTCCGATTACTTGGTAAGAATTCTTCTTCCTTATCTCAATCAAAAACCCTTGAGAATGTGTTTCATCGTTGAAAGCTTGTTGGGATTCTTATATATTTGTGTTGGACATGTTGATTGATGTTGGATGATAATTGTATAATTGCATTTGGTGATGAAAAATTTGGCTTGGTTATTTTTACAAGGGCTATATACATTTTCTTTATTTTTGACGCCCGCCAAGTGTTCGATAAAATGTTTCAAAGAAAAATTCATCACCTACATGATTCTCTCGTTTTCAAATGTCTTATATATTTATAGAGATCATGTTTTGCAAATCAAATGAGCTTTTACGAACTTTTACAAGTCATTTGATCAACTCTTCCCTTAGCTTTTGGAATTTTAAGCTTAATGATCAATAGCTCGATAAATCGGTTAAATTGCGCACTTTGATATGATAACATGATGTTTTTATCGTGCTAACATTCTTTTTGATGATTCCAAAGGTGGAGAAACAGGTTATAATCTCATTAGCTCAAAGAGGCTAAAATAAGCTCACGAAAGAAGCTATAAGTTGTGGCTATTAAAAGCCAAAAGTTGTGGATCATACTTAGTCCATTTGATGTATTATGGACTTATTTACATATCTAATGATGTTTTGTTGACAGAGGGAGCTTATAAGCTCTTGATACTTAAGCTCAATATGTAAAAGCTGAGCTTTTAGCTTTTGGTTGAAAGCTTCTATACTACTCTTGTTGTGCATGTTGATAGGGGGAGCCTTTGCTAATGATTTTAAATATCTATACTCCCATCCTTGCGATTATATTGCGTGGAATGTTGTCTCTCTCAACGGATAGTTCATTCTTAACCGGAAAATTGTTTTGTTTTTCAAAATCTACTTCTTTAAATTGTTTTGGTTTGTAATCATCAAAAAGGAGGAGTTTGTTAGATAAATATTTTTATCATGATTTTGATGGTTTTGTTTTTACACCAAAACAATGTTTTTAAATGTTGTCCAAATACTCCTAAATGATTTAAAATGTCTTTACTAATTTTTCGGAGTATTTCTTAAAGTTTATTTTCGACAAATATTGGAAAACACTTTTGATAATTTTGTGTTAATGTGTTTTTACACCAAAACAATATTTCTAAATGTTGTCCAAATACTCTCGATCGGTCTAAAATATTTTTACTATTTTTTCGGAATATTTCTTGAAGTTCATTTTCGACAAAAATTGGACAACTCATCTGTTTTGAGGTCAACCTACGCGCCCTATAGGCAACCCGCACTGAAAGTTGTGCAAAACAGAGAACTTCCTGTTTGCTGAAAAAAGGGGGTTGGACCGGTCACCCTATAGGGCAACCGGTGGGTTGGACCGGTCGCTCTATAGGGCATCCGGTGTTTGAGTTTGAAACAGACTCCTTGTTTTGTGTTTTCTTTGATGTGGACCAGTCCACACAGGGGTCGACCGGTCGGACACCCCGTCGACTGGTCCCCCTGTGTATTTTTCGTGTAAAATACTTCAAACTATTATCTCTGTGCGACCGGTCGCTATAGGTTTTTGACAAAGAAACTATTTGTTGAGTTTGCGCATGCCTTTTCCTTAAATTGTTGGGGTTGATTTCTAACACCTATAATCTTGATTTTAATTACATTTTTTTTGTAGAAATCAGTCCTATCCATGATCAATCATCTCCTATAAATAGATGAAGAATTGAAGCAACACAACAAGAGAGAATACTACAACACAACAAGAAACATTCAAGCATACATTTTGCTCTTACATTTTCTATATTCTTGTTGTAATAGCCTAAGGTATTACACTTTCACATCTTGAGGTCTAGGCTTATTTCTTGATTACACTTGCACTCAAATTTGTATTAGTCATTATCGAGTTGTAATTTGAATTTTTGTGGTCATCATTCAACACAAGATATCCTTGTGAGTGTTCTTGTGGTAAGTACACACTTGGGTGATCTAGGTTTTAGGTGCAAGAAGATTGTTGTAATCTTCTTATTAAAGAGTTTGGTGCTCTTTGAGGTGTTGAAGAATTTGGTATTCTTCAAGGTTGAAGATTGTGGTAATCTTCACAAGGTGTCGTTGAAGATTGTGGTAATCTTCAAGGGAGATTATAGTAATCTCCAAGGTGGTGTTGAAGAAGAGTGTGGTGCTCTTCAAGGTGATGTTGTAAGGTGATGTTGTATTAATTGTGGTAATTAATAAAATCTTTTTTTTTTTGAAACTCCATCCCCGAGATACTAGAGTGGTAGAGGATTAGGCCCTAGGTGGGTTGAACCTCTATAAATCGACGCGTGTTATTTACTTCCCGCATCTTTATTCTTATCTTGGCTTGTTTGATTCGAAAAAGAGGGTATAATCGAGAAAATGGAGATAATCTATTCACCCCTCCCTCTAGATTATCGTAGCCGCTTGGACTTACAGTTAGTTGATCCACTAACAAAAAATACTTATTTGGTGAAAGGATCACAAAAGATCATTAGAGATATGAGACTCTTACTGATTATAATAATGTCTCGATTGAATCCAACTTTATCTTAACGTATAAGTCACACGTTTGTCACCTTATGTATGAGAGTTAAAAAGGCAATTCAATATTAGACATTGTTGAAATGTAAGTTGGGATACATTTCAAGTGCATATCTTAAAATAGTGGGGGTGACACTATTTTCAAAGTCTTAATCGGATCTATGCACTTTACTTATCATAACAAGAGTAGGTTCGATTTACAATCCTTAATAGACTTATAGCATCGTGGGATGAGTTATGGACATTCTTGATAAGTCTACCTATGCAAGTAGAGAAGTGAGAGGCCGTTTTTTATTGATTACTCGGTAAAATCCTAGAGTACTTGTGAAAAATAGGATTCAGCACAAGGTCCATTACAAAGGTGCTACTAAGAACAAAAGGAGCATGAATCATATATAGTGAGATTATATTTCCCTAGTGTTACATATTCAACCATAAAGTTAAAGGCTCGTCCACTTTATGGGTGTCGGGAAATTTATTTTATAGATTTTGATGAATGCCATGTAAAACTTAAACTAGAAAGTTGGCACCCCATTTTCCTTGTAATTTACATTGTAATAGATAGAGCTGGAAAAGCTGAGTCAAGTAAACTAGGCCTGGAAATACAAGAAGTCAACTGAAGACTGAAGTGAAGACTCCGCTGTGGAACAACTGGGTATGGCCAAGATAGAAGATCAAGAACTTGATTGAAGATGTATCGGCTGAGGAACAGATGTGTGAAGAGTCAGTCAAAGTCAACTCAAGAAGCCAAGTCTCAAGTTGAAAGTGACAGATGAGTCATCCAATGATTGGAGCAGACTCAAGTCACCTGGGGAAAAAGGCAGTAGCTAAGAGGAGTTAACTGAAATGAATCCATTGCACATAAGTCAAGAACATTACTTAAATAAGTAATACTTCCATGTTGCCAGGTCTTAAAGTGCTCATCCCAGAAGCGTGCAAAAGGAATAAACCAATGGAAAGCACTGCGCCTCGTGTCAGAACCTGAAAAGATGCAAATTCATTTAATACAAGGAATGGTCTACATCTCAAGATTGAAGACCAAGAAAAGACAATCCAACGAACACAAGTGACTTTTGAAATCAGCCTATCTCTTCAACGGGCAAATTTTCGAAAGTTCACTATAAAAGGCTGAGGAAATTCATTGAAAAGGTTACCTTGCACACCTGAGAAATCAAGCATTATTCAAGCTATTAACCTGCAAATACTCTCAAGAATATTCAAGCAAATCCTCAAGCCTGAAACTCGAAGGAAATCAATCCAACACAGACTGTGAAGGAAAGACAACTTCAAACCTGTTGAAGAGGAAACTTTTGAAGAATCAAAAGGGGTCTACTTTCCAAGGAGGATTGTAGAAAGGTTCAAGGTCGAACCAGTATCAAGTTATTGGAGGGCTTCGTGATCAAATCCAAGAGCTTGAGAAAGTGAGTTGAAGTAGCAAGGCAGCTGCCCTGTGAAGAAGTTGAGTCCGAAGAGAAGCCAGTTGTGTGACCAAGGTTGTCTCTAGACTGTTGACCACTTTGTAAACAGATCTTTTACATAGTGGATTCCTCCAAGAGTTGGAGAAGATAGGACTAGAAGAATTACCCCATCTTCGAACATCTATAAAAATCAACTGTGTTATTTATTTTTCAGCACATTTATATTTCTGCATACTTATATTATATCTGCTGATAAACTTATTTGCTATCCAACTGATCAATAACCAAGTGCTAAAATCAAGTGTTAAAACAAGTTTAAAACAAATCAAAGGGTGTTTAGTCTTCCGCTGATAAAACCAATATAGCCAAGTTAAGGTTCAAAGTTAAACAAATTGAGTTATTCTATCAAAGAAATTCTATCGAAATCCGTTGAGTGGCTAACTCTCGCAATAACCAACTTAGTTGTCCCTCAAGGACGCAGCTGTTTGAGTTAACTCTGTAATATTTTAAAAGGACTAAAATCGAAAAGTTGGTAAGGTTTATTCAACCCCCTCCCCTTCTAAACCTTACTCACACCCCTTGGGACCTACAAGTGGTATCAGAGCGGTTGGTTCATTGAGCCTTCCGCACTGGTTACTGAACTAGATCTTTATCTTTTCAAAAGGTTTCAAACACTTGTATTTTCAAAATCTTTCACTCTTAGCAAAAGTTATTATCATGGAAGCAAATTTGACACGTATTCCTATGTTCAATGTTGAAGAATTTGATGATTGGAAAATTCGTATGCAGGCTCATCTATCTGCTCTACACGATGAAATGTGGCTTGTGATAGAGGATGGGCCACTACAAATATTAAAAGTGAACACGGTAGTAAGGAGAGCAACTGCACAAGGGGAAGAAGTCATTGAAGAAAGACCACCATGGTTGAAAAACCAAGGACTGAGTGGACAAATGATGATATAAAGAGATACAACTTGGACAATGTGGCCAAGGACATACTCTACAAGACCTTGGACAAAGCGATGTTCAATAAAGTCAAATCCTACAAAACAGCAAAAGAAATCTGGAATAAGCTAACTTTAATTTGTGAAGGATCAGAACAAATTAAAGAAAATAAATTATTTGTTGCTGTTCAAAAATTTGAAAATTTCAAAATGTTTGCAGAAGAATCTATGGATCAGCTGGATGCAAGATTTACTGAAATAACAAATGAGCTTTTAGCTCTTAGGAAGGAATACACACAGAAGGAGATGTGTATGAAGATCTTGAGAAGCCTTCCAGCTGAATGGAAAATGAAGACTATGGCTCTGAGACATTCAATGGACTTCTAAAAAACATCCAACCATGAGCTATTCTCAGACCTCAAAGCCTATGAGTTTGAGCTGAGAAGAAAGGATCAAGAGGAGACAATTATACCCAAGACATCTGCATTGATAGTCAAGGATGGAAAGAGGGTTGAACCTAAGCCATAGATCAGGAGGAAATAGCCCTGATGGTTAAAAGATTCAATAAGTTCTTCAACAAGAACTATAAGAGAAATAAGGGTGAAACCTCCAGAAGACATTCAGCACCCTCTAAGTCAAGGGAAGATAGGCCACCCAAGAAAGCTGAGCATCAAAGGGTTGAATATCAGAGAGTTGATAACCCAAGAACAGAGAGAGCTGACCAAAGAGCTGAGAACCTGTGTTGGAATTGCAGACAACCATGACACTTTGCAATTGATTGCTCATATCCACCAGTCAACAAATATAGTAATGAAAAAGAAAGAAAAGTCTTCAGAGAAAGAAGACAGGAAAAGAAGAAAGCCATGTTGGCTGCTGAAACTGCTGAGACAACTAAGTCCAAAGAAGAAGCAGACTCGAGAGCAGTGAAGCTGACTACTCAAGCGATTCGGAAGAAGAAGCCTTGATCTGTCTTATGGCTAAAGAACAAGATCAACTGCATCAGAAGATGAGGTACACTCTAACTCATCTCACTCAGATTCAAATGATAGTGATTGTGATACACACACTTCATCACCCACTGATCTTTATGATTCATTAGGCAAAATGATGAAAGACTTTGAGCACATTAAATCCTCTCACACACTTCTAAATGAGGAAAACAAATACCAAAAAAGCCAAAACTCACAAATGACTAAGGAGCCGAGTACTCTAAGTCGCATAATCATGAGAGAACACATAGTTGAATGCTAAGAATACTAAACTATTAGCAGAGATAGTCAGTAGAAAAATAGGAAAATGATCTTAAAAATGTGATTGCCTTCATTTACGAAGGCATCCAAATCATTGATGACCTTATCATGATTCAAAAGGAATGTGGAGATATGACAGTCATAGATTCAATTTCTTTCCGCACAATCAAACTCCAAGAATGATTTTGGAAAAAGGATCTTCAAGCAATGCAATATCTCAAAAATCCAAAACATCAAATGTTGCACCCACATTCACTCCTAAGCACAATCACAAACAAATTGGCCTTGGATACAAGGGAAAAGGAAAACAGCCAGTTGAGTATGCTGAGAGGACAACTAAGAAGAAATCCAGCCGAGTTTCTCAGCAAACTCAAAAAAGAAAGTACTCTATGAAGAATAAACAGATCTACCAAAAACCCTAGAAGTTTTATCAGAGAAATACATATGAGGGGAATGGTAGAAACTACCTAAAACAAGCTGATCGGTACAATGTAAATATCAGCAAACCAATGGAATACAAACCTAAATGGCAAAGACCTAAACCTCAAAGAAAGGTCATTCCAAAGGCAAAAGAGCTATTATCAAAGACACATATGCACCCAGGCACTACACTCAGAAATATCATAACTACCCAAAGAAAGCAATTGCTAAAACACACATACAGGCATACAGACAAAAAGGACAGTTGTATGAACCTAAAGCCCCCAAGCAATTTGCTAATGTGCACTATGATTATGGCACAGATAGATGGCAACCTCTTAGAGTCAAGTCATTTGGCTATAGGTTGGTTGGATCATCTTACAAAGACTAACCCCTCAGACCCAGCAATTATGGGTACCTAAAAACTAATTTCCTTGATTGCAGTTCAAGGAACAAATGAAAGTGCCAAGGAACCTGGTACATGGATAGCGGTTGTTCCGCATATATGACAGGAAACAAGAAAAACCTATCAAGATTCAAGGAGATTAGAGGTTCAAAAGTCATATTTGGAGGAAATGAAGCTCCAGGGGAAATCAAAGGCACAGGATCTATCAAGAAGAATGGATTGGAAATCATAGATGTTGCTTATGTTGAAGGCCTCAACTTCAACCTGTTAAGCATCAGCCAACTCTGTGACAAGGGCTACAATGTTAGATTCAACATGGGAGTTTGCCAGACTGAGTGTACAAGAAAGAAAGTGTATGTGATGCATGCCAGATGGGAAAACAGATAAAATCTTCATTTAACGACAAGCCAAGTCCTTCTTCAACGAGGATATTACATCTGTTGCATATGGATCTATTTGGTCCAGTTGAACCAGCCAGCATAAGTGGAAAGAAATACACCTTAGTGGTGGTAGCTGATTATTCAAGATATACATGGACAATCTTCATGTGCAAAAAGAAGGAAACTTTGCAGAAGTTACCTCAGCTGATGAAAAGAGTTCAAAATGAAAAGAGCCAAACCATTATAAAGATAAGATATGATAGAGAAACTGAGTTTGTCAATGGGATAATAACTCAGTATTGTTTTGAAAATGGTATTGCTCATGAGTTATCAGCAGCAAGAACTCCACAGCAGAATGGAGTAGCTAAAAGAAGGAACAAAACTCTCAAGGAAGTTGCAAGAACCATGTTAGCTGAAGCTAGATTGCCTACGAGATTTTGGGCTGAAGCCATTAACACAGCATGCTATACTCAAAATAGATGCATGATAAACAGGCAATTAACTAAGACTCCCTATGAAATCTGGACAGGGAGAAAGCCAAATGTTGGGTATTTTAAAATATTTGGATGTAAATGCTTCATCCACAACAATGACAAAGATAATTTGAAGGCTTTCGATGCTAAAGCTGATGAAGGTATCTTTTTGGGATACTCAGCTGAGAGCAAAGCCTATAGAGTGCTGAACAAGAGAACTATGGTCACAGAAGAGTCTATCCATGTGGTTTTTTATGAACCTAATATGAGTGGAGAAGACATTGAAGAGTTAACTGATAAGCTGAATCAGCCAACTATGCAGAAGAGTCCTTATGTTGAAGCTGAAGTAAGAGCAATCGACCCAGATGAAGATGAGATAGTTGAATCTCAAAGACAAACCGAAAGTCTATAGTCGAATGAAGATGAAAGAGATGTTCAAGACAACATAGCTGCGAGACGGCTAAATCCAGCTGACTTACTCCAACCTAATGTGAGATGGCTGAGAGACCATCCACCAGAGTTAGTTATTGGAAATGTTAGAGATGGTGTAAGAACCAGATCCAGAGCTTAGCAAGAATCAATGTTCACTTGTTTTATTTCCCAAATTGAGCCAAAAGATGTGTCTCAAGCATTGATGACACACATTGATTCAAGCCATGCAAGAAGAGCTACATCGCTTGAAAGAAACAAGGTATGGGAACTGGTGCAAAGACCAACCCATCAAAATGTTATTGGTACAAAATGGGTTTTCAGAAACAAAGCAATATTGGTAGCCAAAAGGTATTGCCAAGAAGAGGGAATAGATTTTGATGAAACATTTGCTCCTGTTGCAAGATTAGAAGCAATAAGGATGTTTCTTGCTTATGTTGCACATAAGAACTTCAATGTATATCAAATGGATGTGAAGAGTGCATTTCTAAATGGACTACTAGAGGAAGAAGTCTATGTTGAACAACCTCCAGGTTTTGAGCAGAAGACTATTGGGGATAAGGAGTACAAGCTCAAGAAAGCATTATATGGATTGAAACAAGCACCAAGAGCATGGTATGATACATTGTCTCAATTTCTAACTGACAATGGATTCACCAAAGGGAAGGTGGACAGAACGCTCTTCATAATTCAAGATGGAGAGAGTATACTGCTTGTTCAAATATATGTGGATGACATCATTTTTGGATCCACAAATAAAGAGTTGTGTGATAAGTTCTCAAACCTCATGCAAGGCAAATTTGAGATGAGCATGATGGGAGAGCTAACTTTCTTCCTATGACTTCAAGTCAAGCAATTGAAGGATGGAACCTTCATAAGTCAAACAAAGTACACCAGAGATTTAATGAAGAAATTTGGTATGGAAGAGAAGTCTTCTGAAAATACCAATGAACACATCACCAAGATGGATATGGATGCGATGGCAAGGTTGTAGATCGCACTGCATACGAGCACTCATCGATCATTGCTTACTTAATGTACCAAAAAGCCGTACATCACCTTTGCAAAGAGGTGTATGTTGAAGATTTCAATCGCACCAAAAGAGAGCCACATGACCGCAACTAAGAGAATCCTAAGGTATTTGAAGGGATGCCGAAGTTGGCTTATGGTATCCAAAGGAAGGTGGATTCAAGCTTATTGGCTACTCGACTCGACTATGCCGATGTAGAGTTGATAGGAAAAGTACCTCTCGTACATGTCAAATACTTGAAATAGATTGCTTTCCTGGTTTAGCAAGAAGAAAAACTCAATAGCCACATCCACACCAAACAGAGTACATAGTCACATGGTAGTCACATTGTGCCCAAGTCTTA
Source organism: Rehmannia glutinosa (assembly GCA_016081115.2). NCBI lineage: Eukaryota > Viridiplantae > Streptophyta > Magnoliopsida > Lamiales > Orobanchaceae > Rehmannia > Rehmannia glutinosa. The sequence continues at coordinate 5,115 of JABTTQ020000651.1, read as the reverse complement.
TGGATGAGACAACAAAGAGAGATTATGAGATTGAAGAAAAAGAGATTCCAATTATGTGTGATAACACAAGTGCTATTGCAATCACTCAGAATCATTTGTTGCATTCAAGAACAAAGCACATTGATGTCAGATATCATTTTTTAAGAGATCATGTTGAAAAGAAAGACATCACTTTGGAATATATCTCAACTGATAAGCAGCTAGTTGATATATTCATCAAGCCCTTATATGAGTCCAGATTTGAAGAGCTTAAGAATGAGCTAGGGTTAATTGAGCTGAGTTGACCCTCAGAAGACCAAATCAGACGGGATAGAAGATGAAAAATTGAGTAAAAAGCAAACTTCACTCAACAAATGAAGTAAATCACCACATCTAAAGTCAATCAGATCGAAAGTTAGTGACAAAATGAGTCACTATTGAAAAGAGAGAAGCAGAGTTAAGTCATATTTGATATAAGTTGAGTCATTTATGAGCTAAGTGACAAAAACGCAGTTGTTTTTAATGAGCGGGAATATTATTAAGGATGACGCCGCCAGAATAATGACGGGTATAAAGAAAAAGCTACACAAAGAAGCATATGATTGATATAAATGTCACCGCATTAAATGCGAGGAATTAAATGCGGTTTGACATGCTAAATATGAACCATTGATCTCGATCAAAATTTCAAAAATCAAAGACATGTCCTTTCATAACCCTTATATATACATTTTCCAAATTTTCTCTCTCACATACGGAAAATGCTCATCTTCAAGCAAAAAGCAAACAGTCTATATTTCTTTCTCAAAACCCTAAGTGTCCTCAAGCAAGTTCATCAGCTTTAATCGGTAAAAATCTCTAAAAATGGCACCTAAGTTCGATTTCGCTGCTATCGAAGCAGATCCACACCGGATCTCATCAAATGACTTTGAAGGAATGGTGAAAGCAGGTTCCGATGAAACCCTTGTCAAGAAAATCGCCAAATGCTAGAAAAGTCAGGTCTCAAGGCTTTTCTAACTTTGGAGTACTCGCATACCTATCTCGAGGAGGTAGCTCTGGCTTCTATGTTAACGCGAGGTGGAGGACGGGGGATCAAGTCTTCTCGTACACCGCAAGGACATAAAAATAAATGCTAAGACCTTGCGAGCACTACGCTGTTGCCATCCGGGCATGAAGGAGATTAATGAAGCCGATGTTGATTTGGTCGCCACGGGAAAGAGGTAGCCAAACCGAGTGTGTCGCTAAGGTGGTCTACACAAATGATAAGAAATTGCAAGGACGACTACTATCATAAGTTGATGGATGTCGCTCTCCAAGTGTGTAGACATGAAGTTTGGCCTTCAACCACCAAAAGACTAAGCCGATCGTCATGGCCGCGATAATGCAGGGCAAGAAAGTAAACCGGCCGAAGTTCGTACAGCAGAGATCGCCAATGCAATGAATAAGACGTCAAGGAAGATGGATCCTTTGGAGGATCTCTTGGATATGGCCTCGTGATTGGCCACTTGATGGAAATGAAAGGTATTCCCCTTCGACATGGAAAATCCTTCCATGTCAACAAGAAGATGTTTAGGGCTAACCTCTCTGGAGCCCAGAAGAGAGCCCACGCGAAGAAGGCGGAAACAAGTGAGGGGGAATCAGTTGAACCTGAGGACACAGTTGCTACCCCTCCACCAAAGAAGAAAGCTGCCCATGCAGCTGCGAAGAAGAAAGTTGCCCCTGCAGCTAAGAAAAAGGATGCTCCTACCCCTGCAGCCGAGTCGCCTGCCCGTGCAACCGAGTCTCCTGCCCCTGTAGCCGAGGCTGAGAAGGAAACCCAAATCCCTTCTCCAGCCATAAGGAAGAAGAGGATTGCCAAGCTGAGGAAGGCAACTCCCTCCAAGAAGGATGCCTTGGCCCCCGCCGCCAATGAATCAGACGAAGAAGAAGAACCGAAATCCTCTCCTCGGTTTTGGACTAAAAGAAGAAGACTTTTCAAGCATTCGAGCTTGAAAAGAAAGTTGTATCTCATTACTCACTGAGTCACAAATTGAGACTCAGCTGAAATCTAGAAGAGCAGCTTCCCAAAGTTATTAATGTACTCGCCAAGTCTCGCCGAGGTGATCACAGAGGCCTCATCAAGACCCACCAGAAGAAGACAACTAAGGATAGTGAGGCAACAGAGACAACTGAACCCTTCGTTGAAAGAATTGTCTCTCCACCTGCCACTGATGTTGTTGAAGGCGAGGAGTAGCAGAACCTCTTGTCTTCAATCTCAGAGAAAAGAGATGATGAAGATGAGGATGATGATGTTGTCATGTATTCTCCACTATACCCAGGTATCTAGAGACGCCTACGAGAGTGGAGGGCATGGAAACTTGATCACTCAATGATGCAGTTCGCTCATCCTGAGTACATTGAAGAAGAAGAAGAGTTGCTTCGATTTCTTGGGGTCGCGACTATTTGACAAGCCCTTGACAAAGACAATTGTATGGATATCCTCCGCATCATTAAAGCAGATGAGAAGGACAAAGCTGAAGAGGAAGCCCGTGTCCTAGAAAAAGCCAAGATGTGTGAATTCACAAACTCTCCATCTCACACTCATACACATCTAGATATATACTCAGAGAGTGATGAGGATCCCACTACTGCCACAGAAAAGTCAGACATGCAGCAAACAATAAGAGAATCCAGCAGCTTGCATGAGCAACAATTATTTGAAGGACCAGAGAGTCGCCTCAATCTCTCCCGCAAATCGACCCATTGGGAGTGGTGCAAAGAGATTGCCTCGTACATCGCATCGCCCACGCCCCTGCAATCGGAGGATGGGTCCAAGGGAATTAGCAATGAAACCGGGATTTTGAGCACCTAAGTTGAGCCAACCCCTAAAGAAGGTGTTTTACCACCGCCTCAAAGGGCCGAGCATTCAAAAGAAAAATCCGCAGTCGAGCAGAGTGACCCCATCATCACCACTCACCGTGTGCACCGAGGGGGAACTCTCTCCACCGCAAAGTCAGGTCGAGGATGATGCAAAAGACTCCAACTTGAAGCAAGGAGGCGAAAGTGGAAACGAGAAAGAACCACAAAGTAGATTTATATTGACGAAGCTCGACAAATGAGTCCGTCCCAACCAAATGTCACCGCTTTGAAGGCTGATGACACTATTCTTAACAAATGAGGCAAAGGATGGAGATGCCCGGGAGTTAACACTGGCAATGAAAGTGCAATCCTGTGGGGGTTGAGACTCCTATGGATGACAATGCCGAAGACCCTAAGACAAACAAGCGATCGTCGAAGGGAACATTGAAGGTCTCACAGAGTTGAGACCGGCGAGGTATTGAAGGCCCAAAGGAGGTTGAGACTTCCCTGGGTAAAGTTCAAGAGACTCAGAACATCCCTCCTGTTCAAAGTGCTAAAATAGAAGAGGAGATAAGCGCCCTTCATGACTCCCAGGAGAACCTTGATACATCATTCCTAAGGTCTGAAGATGAAGCTGAGTCCACTCCAGTTGCATATCCAAAGGACCCAGCCGAGGATGTTCTCAAAACTACGAGTCAACTAAGTGATAAAGCTGCTCGTCAAAAATTTAACTTCGATGATGAGCTAAGCCCCCAGGTTTCATCATCATCCAATGACGCTGATGATACAGCAGAGGAACCGGTTATTCATTTAGAAAAATCCACTGAGGCCGAAGACGCTGTTAAGACAAAAGGCTCACTATCCGGGCAAAATATCTCAATCGCCTCAAATGCCTAAGGCATACCATCACAAGAGCTTCCACAACCGCAGCAGAACGATCGCACCAAAGACCGCCACAAGCTCCCAAAACTGTGACCACTGCCGACGATGCTATCGCAGCTGAGGCACGAAGAGCTGAATTATCACAGGCACAACCCTCGCAACCCATCCCATATGTGAGTGATGATGCCTTTCCAAAGATATTCCCTTTCACGCCGATCCTACCAGATTTGGAAAAAGAGACCGCTGCTGAGCAACAAAGATTCTTTGTAAGAGAAGATCCAATCATCCCTACTGACACAATTGTTCCAACCGAGTTCAACTTTGCTGAAGAGTGGCCTGCAGCTGAATCAAGTGAGACAGTTGAGTTTCGTGAGATCTTCAAGAAGATCTATGAAGAGATTGAGAAGATCGAAAGACATCAGGCCTCACTCAACCTAAGACTGGACAATAGGGCGCTACCCTCACAGCAGATTTGAGAGGGATAGTGGTGCGGATCCGAGAATGGTCTCAACAGCAATCTGCCATGAGAATCGAGCAAGTTCGTTATTTTAAAGCACTCTATGGCAGAATGCGTGTCTGGATGGCTGACAATGCTGATATCAAACAAAGGATGCAGGCGTACATTGAAAGGATGCATGCATCTCACAAAATAGAAATGGAGCTACTGCGTGAATTTCAGAGAAAAGAAGTTCTGCACCTTGAGGAGACCATGAATGCGAAATTCAGCCTCCTCATGGATGAAATGAAATTGGTGGCAGTCGAGTCCAAAGCCACTCGCTCAAAATTCCGGACAGCTTATGCAGCTGCAGACTCCAAACAGAATTCCGCTCTTAGTAGACTCGACTTTATGCTCGCAGACATGTTCCCTGGGGTCCCTCTTTCCTTTGATGATGCTAAAAAAGGGGAAGAGGATGCCCTAAGGAAGTTGAAAGAAGAAAAGTTGAGGGAATCTGAAGTTGAGAAGAAGGGAAAAGCAGCTGAGGGGGAACGTTCGAAGGATTTGACGTTAATGATAGCCGAACCCTTAGCAGGCCATGTTACGGCTTCAATTATCAAAAACTTCCAAAGCACTGATCGTGCCTATGTTGGATCGGCAATCATCGGGGATGGTGGAGTTCGACAAGAAGATGGATGCCCGCATCGAAGAAGTGTTGAAACAATTCGGTGGCATTCCGGTAGGGAAGGATCAAGATGATATTCCTGACAATGGATCTGAGCCAAGATCAGTTGAAGAATTCAAGACGCCAATCCGGGGCTATTTTCAAGGGATGTCACTAGCCAAGCCTGGGGATCCGATCGGGAGAAGGGTCTTACATTGTGCGAAGAAGTCGATAAGTAGCAGACTACCAAAGAGCCATTTAGCCGGTAAGGTAAGACTCCCGTGAAGTACACACCCAGAGGAGGAGGAAGAAATGG